>NEWO01000424.1:153107-182888 GCA_003013225.1 Phalaenopsis aphrodite | reverse complement strand
TATATAGATATGCATACATATGTATGTATATAGATATATAGATATGCATACATATACATATCTAGATATATATAGATATGCATACATATACATATCTAGATATATATATAGATATGCATACATATACATATCTATATATATATATATATATATATGCATACATATACATATCTATATATATATACATATGCATACATATACATATCTATATATATATACATATACATACATATACATATATATACATCTACATATACATACATATACATATACATATACATCTACATATACATATACATATACATATATACATATATATCTACATATACATATACATATATATCTATATATATATACATATATATCTACATATACATATACATATATATCTATAAATATATATGTATATATATATTCTATTTTGCTCTACTCATGCGCATGTTATACAAAGAAAAAAAATCACATGCTCTCTCTCCTATTATTATCATATCTTATTTATTTAAAAGGCATGCCTTGATTTCCTGATCTGGAGAGCTTCTCGACCACCCCCACGCAGCCACCAAGGGTTTGGGGAGAGCCAACCTTGTCGCAGTCGCCAACATCCCTCACTAGTCGCCGGCGTCCAGCTCTGCCGAAGGGCCTTCCCCGCGGAGAATCTCGCCGGACAGACGCGTCGGAACTCCTCCCCCTTGGCCAGCCACTCACCGAGGTCCTCCTTTCCCGTCAGCCACCTCGCCGGTGTGATTCCCGGCCTCTGGAACAGCTAACATCGCCAAGGTTCCCCTCCGTCGCTAAGCTTTTCCACTTAGAGCTTGCCGCCGTCCATTTTTTGAAATTTTCTTTCCTTCGGTCGGTTCCCTTTTGGTTCTTCCTCCTCGTCGGCCACATCTCGCCGGCCTACGTCCTCGCCGACGTTGATTGCGTGGCAAAGCAGCCCTATTCGACCACACAACTCCATATTTTGTGCATTTCTTCTTGCTTATGTCGCCCCGGTTGCGTGCTACCAGCATTCCACCACCGCCACCTCATTGCCAAACTTTTCCGGCGGCCAAACGCGTTGCTGGAGCAGTTCGACGTCGCTAGACAGCAAACTTCATCTCCGTTCAGAGGGGTAGAAATGTCTTGGACCGAGTGCAGAAGAGTTCCCAGGTTTCATTGGGCTTCGTGCAAACCGTGCGATGGTATAACTCCTCCTCCCCTTTATAATTTTACTTCCTAGCTAGCCTTAGGTTGTAGTGGCATTAGGCGTGCGGTTCGGTCTCCCGCACGTGCGTGCGTTGGTGAGTGCCAGCACGACAACCCATCTGTGTGATGGATCATTTGTTTTCTTAGAGGTGGCCTTTAGGTTAGGATTCTCCTTACGCAACCATGTCCCCTACGATAACCGAGCGAATCCTATTTAACTACTAGCCTTAGCACAAACATCCTAAGGTTTGGATCCCCTTTCACTCTCCTTTTCTTTGCTTGCTTCGGTCTTGTTAGAAAGATTGCATGATAGGCCTTTGCAAAATGAGAAAATGTGAGTCATTAGGTCATTTTGTAAAGCTCAGAGGTGTCGTGAAATCCGGAAAAGCGTCATCGCTAGTCCATTTCACGACAAGCCGGAGAACTTCCCACTTGGAGATCCGAGGAGAAGTCCCCACGTGCCTTGCCAAGGTAAAAGTGACAATCACCATTTTTCTATATGTTGACCCTAGCTTCCCCAGTGAGATCGTTAACACGGGGATGGCAACTCATTGCATGAGGATGTTTGCATGTTGCATTTTGCATTTCACGTAGCTTTTCACTTCGCTCCGACCGGTCACTCCGACCTGACGAGCGCTTCACATTGCTCTAAACGACCGCCCTGGCCCGTTGAGCTCTTCACTTTGCTCTGACTAGCCGCCCCGGCCCGGTGGGCTCTTCACTTTCCTCCGACCGGTCGCCCCGGCCCAACGAGCGCTTCACTTTTCTTTGACCGACCGCCCCGACCCGGTGAGCTCTTCACTTCGCTCCATCCGACTGCCCCAGTCAGGCAAGCTTTTCACTTTGGTCCGTCCTGCCGCTCCAGCCCCAAGAGCTATTCACTTTACCTCATTCGGCCACCCCAGTCAGACGAGTATTTCATTTCACCTTAATCGGCCGCCCTGGTTCGGCAAGCTTTACACTTCGCTCCGTCCGACCGCCCTAGCTCAGCGAGCTATTCATTTCACCTCAACCGGCCGCCCCGGTCCAGCAAGCTTTTCACTTCGCTCCTTCTAACCACCCTGGTCCGATGAGCTTTTCACTTCACTCCATCAGGCCACCCCGACTCGGCAAGAATTTTACTTCGCTTCGACCAGCCACACCGGGTTGACAAGTGCTTCACTTCACTTTCAATCGGCCTTCTCGAGCAGGTTGACATGACGCTCTGGTTCGACCGGATGCCTTGACCCGGTT
This sequence comes from Phalaenopsis aphrodite, assembly GCA_003013225.1. NCBI lineage: Eukaryota > Viridiplantae > Streptophyta > Magnoliopsida > Asparagales > Orchidaceae > Phalaenopsis > Phalaenopsis aphrodite. The sequence continues at coordinate 180,470 of NEWO01000424.1, read as the reverse complement.
GACCAGTTATTTGCATCATTGTATCATGTATATGTGTTGGCATTTTTGCATATTATAGTGCATATGTGTGGTCGCATCACTGCATCATGTCTTGCATTTGTCTGTCTGCATGATTTTGGTTACATACTTAAACAGAACAAACTTAAAAAGATAACTTGAGTTTTTGTATAAGAAAAACACTAAATATGAAAATATCTTTATCCTTATCATGAATTAGTAATAAGTATAGGAATTCTGTTGTGAAAGTATGCATATTGTGTTGTGCCAAATAGGAGCAATAAAATTCTTTACCCTTACTATAGATGCTATAAAAAATATTGGTTAATTTAAAGTTTGAATAGTTCTAAAGATTGGCTAGGAAGGGAAGATACTTGCTCTCACTCTAGAGTTCCCTCGATTCCCTCCACCTATAGGCTAACATCTCGTATCAGAACCTAAAATAATAAACCAAGTTGGGGGCTATAACCTGTCACTTTAAAGTTCTCTAATTCTACATCCTTCAATAAATATTTCCCTATTTATTTGCACTCAATCATATGAACTACATTCTCATTCATATAATCTCATGTGATTCTTTTCAATTGTTGACTAAGACAATATCAGTCTGGTTCTTATATGTTCTCACAACAACTTTTAACATCTTGATTGTCCAAATCAAGAAGTAAATTAAGTACATGGATTTAAATCATCATGACTTCTTCCAACACTACAGATCAATAATCTCCACAACTTCCATCCAACTCTTAATTACTTATCTTTTTAAGAAGAAAGTTAAAGAAAACTATTCAGAATTCATGGAGAAAACAAAACCACACTTTAGTTTAAAAGTAGAATTCATTTTCAAATCAACAACAAGTCTCAATTAAAATGGAAATTAATCTAAAATAAAAGATAAAAACATATCTCAAGTCCTCCACCAAACTCTTGAAGTTCCTTTGAATCTCTTCTCTTTTACAACACTCTCAATATACAACTAAAATAAAAAGGGAAAATATGTGGTGCCTGAAAATCTCTCCAACTAACTCCCCAATTTTAGAACTTTCAAAACTTTTCCTAAGACTTTCAGGACCCCTTTCAAAATCTCAATCTTCCTTCTTTTATAATTCTCCAAAAGGTGTCATGGTATCTCTTCAAAATGTGTCTTGATTCAATGTATTTCCCCAAGAGATGCATCCTTTTGCAATAATTTTCGTCCATGGTGGTTGTAATCACATATTAAGCCAATAGGTGTTTCAAAAACCTCTTCAAAATTTGCAAAAACCGAATTTACTCATCCAATAACTGTCATTGGTGCTTAAGCGTGGGGCTTCTATTGCATAGGCTTGACATTCTCTGTTTAACCGGCGCTTAAGCTTTGGATCTGGTGCTTAGGCGCCAAAACACTTTTGCACATTTTTCACCTATTAGCTCCAAATTTGATCTTTTTTCACTCCTTTAAGCATTTTTCACCTTTTTACCTGTACCTGAAAGAAAAACACAAAAATAGCTTCCATTAAAGCACAATATCTAAAAAATAGGTATAAAAATGTGTCTAAAGACACTAAATTTTTTAGACGCATATAGATCCCTCAAACTTAAAATGTTACTTGTCCTCAAGTGACACTTCAATCATTAAAAACTAAATATGTATGATATGTATAAGAGTTTCTTTAGGAGTTACTAAATTTTAGATCTAGAAATATAATAGCTCAATTTAGGTAAAATATTCAGTAAATTAGACCAACTTAAAGTTTAGAAATTTTTAATGTTAAGAAAGATGAAAGTATGAGTTCCTATCTAATTCAAAAATATTTTAAGTCGTCCAAATTTAGAATTTAGTTCTTTCACTATCTCCACTTAAAAATTTCTATTAATAAAAATTTTACTTATTATATTATATCTATAAGCTTAAGATTTTCTCAAGTCTTATACTTTAAAAAGATCAAATGTAGAACTAATTTTTTATTAGACACTAATCCTCAAGCTTCTCCTCCCTCACTTTTTCTTCTTCTTCTCCTTCTTCTTCTTCTTGTTCTTCTTTTGCTTTTTCTTTTTCTTTTTCTTTTCTTCTTGTTTTTCTTTTTTTTTTCTTTTTAGGCAAGGATTACTATATCTAGATAGGTCTTTAATAATTTTAAATTCTACTTTTCCTTTCCTAAAGCAAAGTATTGATACAAAACTTTTACTTATAAATATAATAATAGTTTTGAAAATTATTTTTAATAAAAGAAATTTAAGTATTAAAAATAAAAGTCTAATTTTCTAAAATTTTCAAAAATACAATGTTTCCTACTAAAGATAGTTGCTTATATTAATCATTTTCTACAATAAAAACTTTTAACTTAGTTTTTCTTCATTACTCAAAGTTTTAAATAAATTCTTTTACCCATTTCTAAAATCAAAATTTATTTCCCTAATATAACTTCTTATACATGATCAATTTTTCTTTTCAAATCTAATTCACTTGTAGTTCATTTGAGAACAAATAAAATTAAAGTTTTAAAAGTATTTTTCATCCCCGCAAACTTAAATTTTTTACAGATTAAACAGTTTAGCATCAAATATATATATAAGTAGGAATAAAAATTAAAATAACTACTAACAGAATATTTTATGACCTAATGATACAAGTATAAAACTAAAAACTGGAGTAAAATTAGCTTTGATCAAATTTTCTAATATTTTCATTTCAATTCAACATGTTGAGATTCAATAAACTTTTAAACAATGGGTATAAACTTAAAAGCAAACTTACACACTAACTTGACTTCACAATCTCAACATAAAAACAAGCACATTAACAAGATAAAAGAAAAATACAGGGTAGCAGTTTTCTAAGTTTCAAATTTAAGATTTAAGCTAGCAAGATTTTCAACTTTACAAAAAAATAGAATTAATTTAAGTTCTAAACTAACAAAATCACAAAACTCACAATAGTTACTACCCTAGAATTTTAAAACAAACTACTAACTAACACAAAGATCACAATACAATTAAAAATAAAAGTCTCACACATTACAATGTCTAAACAAGTACACAAACATACATGTCGCAAGTCCAAAACATGAAAACACATCACATCATAATTCTCACTTAAACATAAAAGTCCAAACCAAATCACATAGTTCAAATCAACACACAGATACAAATGTAGCAAGCTCAGACCACATAGTTCATATCATATTACAATCGTAAAAATAAATCTCTCAGTTCTACTCCTCATCCTCTGAATCATCGCTATCCCAAACTTCTGCAGGCTCATAATTAGGGTATTTAGGATATGGAGGAAATTGCACTCCTTGGTTACCCCTAATGACGATCTCCAAAGATGAGTGAAATTTCTCTTCATAATCACTTTTTCTTCTATTATACCTTTCAGTATGATCTGTAAAATGCTCTAAATTTTGTACCCTATCAGCGGTATAATTAATATTATCCATCATCCTCTGTAATAATTGATCTTGGGTCTCAGTAGACTCACCTCTGGATGTAGAAGCACGTGAGGTAGATGGTCTAGATGTAGAAGCAGCAGACGTCTCCATTCCAAAACTCCTAGAAAATCCTCCTCTCCAGCCAAAAATAGAATGCTCAAAATAAATATTCACATTCACTTTAGTGACGGGCTTTAGAGGTTACAACACTTCCTCCCAGCTATCATATTAAACTCTAACCTACTCACACAAAGAAAAGATTAAGGAACCAAATCACAGACCTGCAGTAGTAACGACAGTGGCAGAACTGATGATAGTTTGACAAATCAAAGCTCTTATATTGATGAACTTTCCTTTCTGAATACAATAATTTAACGTCACTCTCTCTATGGTCAATTTACTGAGATGATTTTTTGGTAGCAGACGAGCAGAAATAAAATAGTGTCAGGCCTTTGAAGGTGCACATAACTTTGAAGTTGGGAAGTTGACTCTCCTCTCATTAGTGATTGACTAAAGGAAAATATGCTGAGATTTTCATATCTACTTTATACTATTTTTTATGATATTGTACTTTAAACAAAGGTATTTTTTATGTTTTGTTGCAGGAATGATGAATTAGGATCATTGGAGCAAAGAGATGCAAAAAAGAACGAATTTGGAGCGAAAAGGACCAAAATGTGAAGATTTGAACTAGGCCGCCTACGACGCCCTCGACGCCGCCGAAGGTTAGATTTTCCTGAGACTACAGAACAAAAATTATCTAGAAGCCCGCCGACGGTGCCCTCGAGGCCGCCGACGGCAAGATTGACGGTTACGCCTACTCAATCTTTGGATGAGGCCAAATTTTTAAGGGATGCTTAGGCAACTCTTGGGAAAGCTCATCTACAACTTTAAAAGAACATTTTGGCTGAAAATGGAGAAGAGAAGAGGTAGTCTAAGAAGTCTAAAGTGTGCTAGAGGCCTTAAAGGTTACCATTAGAGTGTAACAATTGTGAGGAATTCTTTAACAGATTGTAAGAGTGGAGGGAAAGTGAGAGATTTCTTCCTCCTTGCTACTTCGAAGAGGAATTTTGTGTGTTGTGAATAAAGGAAGAGATTCAGAGGAACTTCAAGGAGTGTTCTTGGAGAGAAATTAGAGATAAGTTATTTACTTGTTGTAGTTTGTATTACTTTGATTTTATATACGAATTCCGAGTTTTGTTGTGTTTTCCTCATGAGTTCTGAGTTGTTTTCTCTGTCTTTGTCCTTGTCTCGAGATTTGTGAAATGGTGATTTGAAGTGGTGAAACCATGAAAATGTTTAAGAAATTGTGATGATCTTTTCACTTCGATCTTAATTTACTTTCAATCTGGCCAATTGATTTGTTAAAATATGTTGAGTTTTACAACTAAAGTGAAGATTACATCCAAGATTTAGGGAGGTCAAAGCCCTTGGAAGTTGGGTGCAAATAAATAGGAAAATATTATTATTAGGTGAAGAATTGGAGATTTTAGAGTGACAGACTAAAATCCCCAATTTGGTCCTATCGTTTGGGTGCTGATGTGTAGATGTTAGCCCTCAGGTGAGGGGAACGTGGGAGCTCCAAAGTGAGAGTCGGTATCCTCCCAGCCTAGCCGCAGAATCAGTAAACAAGCATATGATTAGTCAATGCTCTTAATGCCTGAACCAAAGAGTAAAGAATATGTGTGCTCCTATTTGGCACAATATAAATTGAATTAATTCATTTTATCCATTCACTATAATTTCTTGATAGGGAGAAGGATGCTTTCTTATATATTGAATATCACAATTACACCCTACTTTCTATCATTAGTTACTTATTAGTTATTAAAATTATCTATTTACTTCAATTACCTATTAGAAACAGATAAGCATATTAAACACCATTGTTGTGATTAAAGTCTTACTTTTCTAAAGTCTTAGTCTATAATTCTAAACAATTCCTTGTGGGATTGATATCTAGGACTCCATTAGAGCCCTATATTACTTGAACGATACGTATACTTGCGTTGACAAATTTGACTTTAACATTATTGAATATTATAACTATACATCTTAACCAAATCAGACACATCTATAAAGTCGCGATCAAGTCTTTGGACACAGTTGCTGGAAATTAAATCTTCTAGTAGCGTCATCAAATTCTTGTATTTGTCGATTACAAAAAAAAGTCGGTCAGTGATCTTCCAAAGTCCTCTTACAGCAGTAAAGTAAGAAATACTCTAGTCTAACTTCACTTCAGTTGGACTATAATTTGCATAAAAACATAATGTATCAGGTGGCAGATGATAAAATGAGTTGATTACCTCCGAGAAAAAGGGACCAACTTTCCTCGAACCATGACTCTATTGTCTTCAGCCACAGGGAGGTTTGCATAGAACTCCCTAACAACAGAAATAACTGCCACAGCAGAGAAACAACGGAATCATTCCAACTATCGGTGAACAATCAAATCCTCTACGTCTCCACCTTAATTCCCAAAACACCTCTCCTAAATCAGTTTCTGTGATTGCAACGCATCACTATACCAAAACTGAGCCTTCCAATTAACAAATTTACTGGAATCAAAAGAGCTCTTTCTTTTGCTCCTATTCATTCTTGGTGTCATTCTAGAAATTTTATAAATTCCAAAAATAACTTCAAAAATCAAGTCTAAATTACTAAACTAAACTTCCAAAGTACAAACTACACTTCCCATGCAATTTTCGTAGATCTTTTTCTCATTTTTCACCATGAATAGTGAATTTTTTAATTTCTCCAAATGTGCTCAAAATACATAGTGAAAATACAAAATTTTTGTTATAAGTAAAGCTCATACCTCAAGGAACTTAAATCTAGCAAATTTCACTTGATTTCACCAAGAAATCTTCACTTTAGATGTGCCCTAGCCTTCCAAAATTGTGATTTTGAGAGTTTGAAGGCGACAAGAGGCGTAAAAATGGTGATTTTTGGGCCAAAATTTTCACTTTTAACCGTTCGTGAATCGGTTTTGAAACCAGCGCTTAAGCACGGGTAAGTGGCGCTTAGACGCCTGCCTCTCGGGTTAGCTCATGCTTAAGCGTGAGATGTGGCGCTTATGTGTCAGTGCACGATTTTCAAAATTTTTAAATTAAAGTAAAATGCACTATTTTCTTAAGTAAACCACCCCTAAATGGTCTCATAGTACTAAATGATTATTTTCAACTTCCTATAACTCCCCTTTCTCTCAAAATTCTCCATAATAACTATTTCAATTCGAGGCTAAAAATAACACAAATTTTGACAAAAAATAAATTTATATTAATTCACAAACAAGTAAAAATACCTTTAAACACTTAATTCTCACTCTAAATAGTCTTGGATGAGAAAATTTTCTTAAATACACATACACAACAATCATTTCACAATTAAACACATATAAGAAGACATAAATATTAACAACAAAACTTAAACACTAAACCACTTGAAAACAAAAACTTCTAACTTACAAATTCTAACGCTAAACTTAATTCCACTCTTCATTTGAAGGAATAAATTTCTGTCTTTCTTTAGTCTCTCCAGGAATATAAAGTTAATAAAACGGACGGTGGTGACGAGCTCGGATACTGTCTTCTTCAATCCACTTCTGCTTTATGAACACTGTCTTATCTGCTTCCTCTATATAACCTATGTAGCTAAATTGCATCTTCAATTTTCCATCCAATATGCTCTAGATGTGCATGCAACTCAAGTACCTTGGTCTCCAATAAAGCCATAGTATTCTCAATTTTGTTGATCTTCTCTGATATCCCTTCAATACTAACGACTAAGAAACTATTATATATCTCTTGTGCAATTTGACTAATGAACCTCTTTCTCATGGTTTCTTCCTTCTTCTTCAAATCCATCTCTCATGAAGACATTTTCTCTAAATCTCACTTTCTCTTAGACTTTTAGGGGTAGAAATGATCTGGGGTGAAATTCCTTCACAAAAACCCTCTATTTATTGGCCTAAATCCTTCCAATAACTCCTAGACACGTTTAGAAACTGCCTTGGCATGCTTTAACAAACTAATTAGTGGTTAAACCTTCTAGAATACTAATTTTGCACATGTGTTTAAACTACCACGCTTAAGCGCCAGTGAACATTTTTGCACTAGTCACCTTAACATCCAAATTCTCATTCTAACATGTCTTGGTCACTAAATAAAGTCTTGAAATCTTTACTAACACATAATAATTTCAAAAATACAACCCTAATTTTCTTAATCACACACAAAACAAAAATCAAAATGAAAACACTCTAATAACTATGAGTTGCCTCCCACAAAGCGCTTGGTTATATGTCGTCAGCTCAACTTAACCAGTGCTTATTCTGGTTGACCCAACATCATTCCATCATTAAGTTTATGTCGATCCCCTATAAAATAAGGTTTCAGTCTTGTCCATTAACTTTAAATATTTTCTCAGACTTAGGATCTTTAATATTCACAGCTCCATAAGAATAAACTTTTATCATAACAAATAGCCCATCCACCTGGACTTAAGTTTGCCTACAAATAATCTTAAACTTGCATTATATAGCAAAACTTATTACCCTGGCTGAAAATTTTTAGTAAGAATCCTTCGATCATGCCACATCTTTATCTTTTCTTTATAAATCTTACCACTCTCATAAGATTCATTTCTTATCTCTTCAAGCTCATTTAATTGCAATAATCTTTTCACACAAGCATCTTTCAAAATATAATTAAACTCTTTAATCACCCAATATGCTTTATGCTCAAGTTCAACTAGTAAGTAACAAGCTTTCCCAAATAATAGCCTATATGGGGACATTCCTATATGAGTTATGTATGCAGTCCTATAAGCCCACAAAGCATAGTTAAGTTTGACGGACCAATCTGTTTTTGTTGGATTCACAGAATTTTCCATAATTCTTTTAATTTCCAGATTGGATAATTCAGTCAAACCACTTGTCTGAGGATGATAAGCAGTAGCAATCCTATGATTTATATGATATTTCTTTAATAACTTTTCCATTATGACATTTCTGAAATGAATTCCCCCATCAGTAATGATAACTCTCGGCATCCCAAATCTATAAAATATGTTTTTTTAAAAATTTTGCAACACTTTGAGCATCACATCAAGGTAAAGCAACAACTTCTATCTATTTGGATACATAGTCCAGTGCTAACAGAATATATAAATTTTCAAAAGATGGTATGAATGGTCCCGTGAAATCTAATCCCCAAACATCAAATATTTCAACTTCTAGCATTTAATTGAGGGGCATCTCATTTCTTCTAGAAATATTGCCTACTCGTTGACATTTATCATAAGTTTTGATATAAGCATTAACATCTCTAAAAATGGTAGGCCAATAGAATTCAGATTGTAAAATTTTATATGTTGTTTTATCCACACCAAAATTTCCCCCAAAATCATAATTATGAAATTTTTGTATAATTTCATAAGTTTCTTCTAATGGTACACATCTTCGAATAATTAGGTCTTTTCCTTGTTTATATAAAAATGGGTCATCCCTAAAATAAGTCTTAGCTTCATAAATAAATTTCCTATTTTATTGTTTTTTTCTTTTCTTGGGTTTTATTTTTGTTACCATTAAGTTTCCCATTTTGGCATACCACGGAACACACCACTCATTAATAGTGAACAATTTTTCATCTAGAAAATGTTCATTAATTTCTTTTTCAAAACATAGTGATTTTTCTAACTCAGGCCTGGACAAATGATCAGCAATTTGATTTTCAGTCCCCTTTTAATCTACTATTTCAAAATAAAATTCTTGCAAAAGAACAATTCATCTTATAAGTGTAGGTTTAACATCCTTCTTTTGATTAAGTACTTCATAGCAAAATTATCTTTATGCACTACACAATGAGTTCCAATTAAATATGATCTAAATTTATCAAAACCATATATTATTGCTAATAACTCTTTTTTAGTTTTTGTGTAATTGATTTGAGCTTCATTATGAGTTTTACTAGCTTAGTAAATTACTTTGTAAATTTTATCATATCTTTGTCCTGAAGCAGCTCCTATAGCATAATCACTAGCATCACACATCAATTCAAAAGATTTTCCCCAGTTTGGTGAAACTATGATTGGTGCAGTGATTAGTTTTTCTTTTAATAACTTAAAAGCTTTTAGGCATTCTTTATCAAAATTAAAAATTGCATCTCTCTCCATTAAATGGCATAAAGGCTTAGCAATCTTTGAAAAGTCTTTAATATATCGTCTGTAGAATCCAACATGTCCTAAAAAACTCCTAATTTTTCTTATAATTTTTTGATAAGATAAATTAGCGATCATTTGAATTTTAGCAGGATCTACTTCCATACCATTTTTTGATATTTGATGACCTAATATGATTCCTCCTGCTACCATAAATTGACATTTTTCCCAATTAAGGACTAAATTTGTTTCTTCAAAGCACTTAAGAACTTTAGATAAATGTTCTAAACATGAGTCAAATGAAGTTCCAAACACTTGAAAATCATCCATGAATACTTTAATCCCTTTTTCAATTAAATCACAAAAAAATTGTTATCATACATCTTTGAAATGTAGCAAGGGCATTATATAAACCAAAGGGCATCCCTCTAAAAGCAAAAGTATTATAAGGACTGGTAAAAGTTGTTTTCTCTTGATCCTTAGGAGATATTTATATTTTGTGATAATCACTATATTCATCCAGAAAATAAAAGTAGTTATGCCCAGCTAGTCTATCTAGCATTTGATCTAGAAAGGGTAATGGAAAATGATCTTTCCTAGTGGCAAGATTTAATTTTCTATAATCAATGCATATTTGCCACCCTGTAACTTATCTAGTAGGTATTAATTCATTATGGTCATTCACAACTACAGTTACTCCTCCTTTCTTAGAAACGTGGTGAATTGGACTAACACATGCACTATCTGAAATAGAGTAGAAAATTCCAGCAACTAACCACTTTAAAATTTCTTTCTTAACAACTTCTTTCATAACAGGATTCAGTCTTCTTTGAGGATCAACCCTGGGTTTGCAGTTCTCTTCCATATGAATTCTATGCATACAAATTGAAAGATTGATTCCTTTAATATCAGCAATTGTCCATCGAAAGGTTTTCTTAAATTTTTTCAAAATTTTCATCAACCTTTCTTCTTCTTCCATCGTTAATTTTAAGGAAACTATAACTGGTAAAGTAGAGGAATCTCCTAAAAAGGCATATTTTAAATATACAGGAAGTAACTTCAACTCAAGTTCTGGAGGTTTTTCAATTGATGGACAAAATGATTTATCTTTGTCTATCGTGTCCAAAATTTCAAAACTTTATCGAACATAGTTTGAATCTTCCTTAAAAAGTTCTTCACATCGATCTAATTCCTCTTCTTGCTCGTGTTCCAAATCTTTTTCTTTATTTTTTTCTTCATAAGTTGTTTTGAAATGACATTCACTTAGATATCTTATAACATCCATCTTATAACATTCATCATCTTTACCTTTTGCATGATATTTCATTGATCTTGAAATATTGAAAGTAATAGTTTGATCTTTGACGTGCATTGTTAACTCCCCTTTCTGCACATCTATCATTGCTCTTCTTGTGGCTAGGAAAGGTCTCCCCAAAATGATAGGTATCTCTTTATCTTCCTCCATATCTAGCATAATGAAATCAATAAGAAAGATAAATTGATCTACTTTCACTAGGACATCTTCTATAACTTCTTTAAGGTATGTTATCAAACGATCTACTAACAGTAGAGTTATATTAGTAGGGGTTATTTCTTTTAATCTTAATCTTTTGAATATTGATAATGGCATAAGGTTAATTTTTGCACCTAAATCACATAAAGTTTTCCCATAAAATTTGTCTCCTATTGCACATGGAATTGTAAAGCTACCAGGATCTTTAAGTATTTTAGGAAGCTTTTTTCTAAACTGTAGCCCTGCACTCTTCACTAAGTGCAACAGTCTCATTATCTTTAAACTTTTTTTTCCTGTTGAGAGTATCGTTCATAAACTTTACAAAGCTTGGTATTTTTTTAAGGCTTCAGGAAACAGAATATTAATTGTAAGCTTCTTAAATATTTTTAGAAATTTTGAAAATTGCTTATCCAACTTTTCTGACGAAGTCTCCGAGGAAATGGAGATGGTGGTTTTTCCAAATCAATTTTTAGTGGAGAAATAGGTATTTCAGAATCTTTTGGAGCGTCCTCTTTTGATTCTTCAATTTATTCTCTCTCTACTTGAATTTCTTTTTGAACCTTACCTTCCAACTCTCTTCTGCTTCTAAGTTGAACAACTTTTACTTGCTCTTTATTATGGTCTTTTAGATTTGATTTAGTATTATTAAGAAGTGCACCTTGGGATCTATTACTTAATGAATTTGCTATTTGCCCAAGTAGATTCTCAATATTTCTAATTGTAGCTCCTTGACTTTGTAGTTAATTTCCCATTTATAACACCACTTCTTCTATAGACAACTTCTTCTTATTAAATTGTGTATTACTGTTAAAACATGGAGGATAAGTAGATCTATAATTATTATTCCCTTGATTGTTCTATTTTCCTAATGGGTTTACTTGATTGTTCCCCCATTGCTGATTATTATCACCCGAATTGTTATTCCAGTTAAAGTTGGGATGATTTTTTCCAACCTAGGTTATAATAATTTGAATATGGGTTATTCTGCTTATTATTTATGGCATTCAAATTTTCTAATGATGCTTGAGAATCTACCATTTGGTCTAATTAATTCTCTTTAATCATGGAAATTGGTTGAGAAAAATTCATTCCAAATTGGTCTAACTTCTTGAAATTGCAGCAACTTGATTTGCTAACATAGTAAATGCATCAGTTTCATGAATATTGGATACTTTCTTAGGATTCACCCTCTCAAAAGGCCATTAAAAATTATTGGTAGTCATTTCTTCAATTAAAGCATAAGCGTCAATAAATAGTTTTGACATCAATGAACCACCAGCAACGACATCGATAGCTAATATAAGAGATCCAACTAATCCATTATAAAACTTTAAATTATTAACCAATCTAGTATAGCATGGTGTGGACACTTTCTTAAAAGTTCCTTAATTTTCTCTCATGTTTCATAAATAGATTCCCCTTCAAACTGATTAAATGATGTAATATCATTTCTAAGCTTCGTAGTTTTTTATGGTGGAAAATATTTAACAAAGAATTTTTCTACTAAATCACTCCAAGTTCTGATAGATCCAGGTGCTAACGAATTCAACCACTTCTTAGTTTTATCCCTCAGTGAGAAAGGAAATAACCTAAGTCTTATGACATCATCTGATACATCATTGTATTTAAATTTAGCGCACAATTCTAGAAAATTGGCAAGATGTAAATTTGAATCTTCAGTTGGTGATCCCCAAACAAATTAATTGATACCATTTGGATAATAACAAGTTTAAGCTCAAATGAATTATCCACTACAGTAGGTTTTTGAATTCTACAATGAAGTTCATCTATAGTAGGGTTGACATAATCTCTTAAGGTCTAAACTCTTAATGAATTTCAGCATTTTGATCATTTTGGTTTGCCATTTCTGTAATTTTTTTTTATTTTTCAAGATTTTTAATTTTTGGGTTTTTATGATTTTTCTAACAGTTCTCTCTAATTCAGAATTGTAGAGTACTAGTCCTTCAGAACCTGAACTATGCATACACTAACATAAAATAAAATAAAACTAAACACACACAAAATAAAATACAATAACTTAAAGTATAAATAAGACTTTCTAAAAATAGAAATTTGCTGTTAAATTAATAGATTCTTTACAATTATCACTTCGCTTCCCCGGCAACGGCGCCAAAAATTTGATCCCAAAACTACTTATATGCAACAGTATAATAATAATTCTGATTATATTTTTCACTTATATTTACTTATTTCACAACAAAACCAAAAACTTGATCTTGAAGAAAAATAAGAAATTAACTTTTAATTTATATATATTGGAATACTATGCAAGTATAAGTATTGTTATCAACTAATATAGGACTTTTTTATTAAGACCTGAATATCGAACTCACAGGGAAGATATGCAATATGCACTTTTTGGAAAACTTTCTATTTTTAAGAAGATAATTATTTAAACTAATGACGTTTTCGTAGTAAAGAAAGTTTAAATATTTTTGGTAATTTTAATATTTTGACACAAACATAACAAACTTAAAAAGATAACTTGAGTTTTTGTAGAAGAGAAACGCTAAATATAAAAATATTTTTCTCCTTGTCATGAATCAATAATAAGTATACGAATTTTGTTGTGGAAGTATGCATATTTTGTTGTGCCAAATAGGAGCAATAATATTCTTTACCCTTACTAGAGATTCTATAAAGAACATTGGCTAATTTAAAGTTTGAATAGTTCTAAAGACAGGCTAGGCAGGAAAGATACTAGCTCTCACTCTAGAGTTCCCTCGATTCCGTCCACCTGGAGGCAACATTGCGTACCAGAACCTAAAACAATAAACCAAGTTGGGGGCTTTAACATGTCACTTTAAAGTCCTCTAACTCTACACCCTTCAATGAATATTTTCCTATTTATTTGCACTCAATTATATGAACTACATTCTCATTCATACAACCTCAGGTGATTCTTTCCAATTGTTGACTGAGACAATATCAGCCCGGTTCTTATATGCTTTCACAACAAATTTTAACATCTAGATTGGCCAAATCAAGAAGTAAATGAAGTACATTGATTTAAATCATCACAACTTCTTCCAATATTAAAGATCAATACTCTCCACAACTTCCATCCAACTCTTAATTACTTATTATTTAAAGAAGAAAGATAAATAAAACTACTCAGAATCCATAGAGAAAACAAAACTATACTTTAGTTTAAAAGTAGAAATCATTGTCAAACCAACAACAAGTCTCAATTAAAACCGAAAGTAGTCTAAAATAAAAGATAAAAATTTATCTCAAGTCCTCCACAAAACTCTTAAAGTTCTTTTGAATCTCTTCTCTTTTACAACAATCTCAATATAAAACTAAAATAAAAAGGGTAAATATGTGGTGCCTGAAAATCTCTCCAACTAACTCCCTAATTTTAGAACTTTCAAAACTTTCCTAGTACTTTCAGGACCCCTTTCTTTTTCTTTATGTTTGAACCTGCCACTCATCTTCCATGGAGAGGGGGGTATGTTGATCCACTTGGCCTTTAGTACTCTCTTCTTTAACAATTGGTAATTCCACACCAATTAGGGAATCATCTGCTACAACCAAATGTTTAGTAAGATTGTGAGAAAGGTCTAGCTAACTTGGTTGGGAGGCAAAGACTGATGAGATAAAGTGTCATTCAACATTTCTGGAAGATCTTCTATTGAAGCTATATTTTCCTCCACTTTGATGATATTGTTGGTGTTGGGGACAGCAGTGGTATCATTTGCCTCCAAAGTTAAAGTACCCTCTTCTTTAGCAATATGTGGTTCCAGTGGGGTTGAGGCAGTGATGGATTTCCCTCAGGGTAAAAAACACATGGTTCTTTCGTGTTTGGTTCTTCCATAGAAGCATCTAAGGGATTCTCTAAGGGGAAAAAACACATGGTTCTTTTGTGTTTGGTTCTTCCATAGAAGCATCTATATCCAGTTGGATTGGAGCATTTGATTTCAATTTTGGGTGCAGTCTAAAGCATTTATCCTGTGTATGACCAAACATCTTGCAGTGATTGCAATAGTAAGTTCTTTGCTCCTTAATGATTTATTGTCAGTAACTATTGTGAGCAGTGTCAAGCCAGTTTTTTTCTACTTCTTGAAGTGTAATATCCCTCTCTATTAGGATCCTTACAGTTGAAGGCCTGGCCAGATTAAAGATAGAATAATCTAACTTCATTGGTCTCCCAAGGGTAGCCCAAATAGAATAGAGTACTTGATGATTGAAAAGTGTAATTTGAGTTCTAATAGTTTAAATCATATAAGAACGATGGGAGGTGCTCGGCTTGGATCAAATTCAACGAACCATTAAAGCAATTTCATGTGTTTATCCTCAATTAAGATGTATTTCATAGAAAACATCCTTACATAATCTTTTTCTTTACTCAGTTATATCATAACATGTCTTCCACAAAAAAGCCCACCTTTCAGGTCTCAATTAATTTGAAATTTCCAAATACTTTTCTAATCTCTTCCATCTTAGGTTTTTCCAAATGGAACTTTACAGTCAGTGTAAATTAAGGTTTGAAACTTCCATATCAGTAAATTTAAGTGCTATTTTCCCCCCTTTCTACCTGCCTTTTTTATTAAATTAGGATCCCCTTGTCCTGCAAATGAATCATGATACACCTGAGGAAATACTAGAGTGTCCCCAATTTTCAAATTATCTCTGCCTTTATCAACCACTTCAACAAAAGATGTTTTGGCCCAGTTCAGACCAAGTTCGGTCGCAGTCAGAGGGAAGAAATAAGCCATGTTTTCAATATAACCGTACCAGTGAAAGAAGAAAGTAGCACAGCAGTCGAGAGAAAGCAAACTAACCAAAATATAATGGAAACCCCACCAAAACACCAAGAAAAAAGCCCTTCGAAAATCACCTGGAATAGGGGAACAAGAACACCACCGCAGAAGCCATGGCAATGGCAAACAACAACCACAATACCATGAATCAACCACGGGAAAATTTCCAGAATTGCAAGCGCTGAGTAGAATGAGGGGAAAAGCCCAAATACAGAGAGCAGTCTTGACAAAGATCTACTACGATGCCTCCAAAACACCAGGAAGATAACGCCTTGGTGACACCCGGATTCGGAAATATTAACAACCAACACTAGGCAACTCTGTTGTCGTCTTTCCATTCATCCCGCGATGTAATATAAGAAATTTGGTGTTGGACTTGCATGAAGTTGATCGCTAAAAATGCTTTAATGAAAAAACTAAAATCCTTACCGTCCAGTTTAAATTTAAATATTACTAATTCTTCTGATTGGCATGGAAGTCCGATTCGATTTCAAACTATTGTCGTGAATCTCTATTCTTGGTCTAGAAAGTAATCTCAAGAGCTGTAAACTACTGTAAGGAAAATCGCACTATGAAATAGGAATAATAGTAAGAATCTGTATGGAGAAATTCTTTAGAAATGTTTCTATTTTATTTACTTCCAAAGAGTTATTTTGTTTATGTTCATTTAAAGGTGATTTGGTTGTCAAAACAATTGAGGGTATTTGCCTTAGCTTTCTATTGTTAAACAAATTCTCCAAAGCATAAGGTGCACAAAAGAAGAAGTTTTCTAAGATTCAGAGAACCTCAAATAATTCCCACAAGTAATTCCCACTAATTTGATAATATCATTTATATGAGCAGCATACAACAAATTCAAACAAAAAAATTTGTTATTCAATTGGGCTTAAATTTTGTGGAATTGTTTCATAATTAAACTAGACTTGAACGTTGTTCTTCAAAAGTGCGACGAATTGGTTTATCGAGTTTAGCTTCATCCACTTTAATCAGAAAGATATTTCCGTAAAAATTAAGTAGAAGAAGAGCAAACTGATAAAGAAGGGAAGAAAGAATGTAATCATTTAAAAGATACTTTTTCATTACATTTGCTGTTTATAAATGCGGTTTTATGTAGACCCGTGTGTGGCAGAATTGAAAATACGAGGGACAAAAAAAGGCAAAAATACAATATAGATTTTATACATTATTGATTACATATTTCCTCAGTATCCTTCAGCTGGAAGTCAGAAGTATCTGGAGAGTCAAGGCAGGCCACAGGTAAGTATTCTTTAGAAGCAATGGCCTGGCAGGTTTACTAGTGAGTTGCCAAGCAATGAACTTCATACACGCAATTCGTAAAAAACTTTATAAGGAAGCCATGTAGGCTAAGCTGGCTTGTAATTTTATGCCTACATCAGAGATTTCATTCGTTAATCAAAATATTCGGACATACAGCTTGATTTAACCAGTAATAATCATCGGATGCTTCATACATCCATCAAAATTTACTGAGAGCTAAACATGCAAGAAAGAAAGAAGTTGATGTCTAATACGCATAAGTTCTTCTATTGAACACACTTTTTTTCTGCAGTTTTTCTGTTCATAAAAAAAAAAATTAAAATTTGTATAAAAAAGTTTAGGAATTTAACTAGGATATCTTTGCAATATGACTCAAGTTTGAGTTCATTAAAAAGGTAATATGCCAAAAAACAATTAAATGATTAAAGGGGACGTTCTAGAGTCAATATAAAGTGATCATGATAATTTTTGCACACATTTGCTTACTATGAAAATAAATTCAAAAAAACACTAGTTCTTTATATTTATACATGCATATTTCAAGCCAAAAGAAATTTTAGATTCATAAAGAGTTCAAGAGGTTTGTTGGCCATCTTTTGTTACCCAATACTCCTACAACTAATTATAGGATTGAACAATATTAATACCCAACAATGACTAGCGCAAGATGTGTCTCCTAATCAAAATGATATTAATGTCAACCATCAACCTCATCTAGGCCTTGATTATTGTTAACATCACTTTTTACTAAGCTTGATCAATGAACAACCCTTGCCCCAAACAAGCAAGTTAAAACCCCGACCATGCCTTGTTGCCACGATAGACTCAAGTAGCATCATTAGACTACAATTTAAACAACATTGGACTTTGACAACCTAGTAGAAAATGGTTAAGTTGGTTAGTCTAGGTTTAAATTTGACTCATCAGATTAATAAATACTCTAATGGAGATAACAAAAGAAACTAAGCTCAATTAACTTAGTGACTAGCTTAAGACAACCTTAGGCAATATCAACCCAAATTATCTTAGTTTACCTATATTCATATCAACTAGGTTCAAAGGAACTCAATTCTGCCTAATTGAACAAACATTTGTTCCTATGAAATGTAGTTAGGTTAGCTTAAACTAAACATACTATTGTACTAATTTTGTCATGATAGATTGTTTTCATCTACATGGCCCACACTATGTACATTCATAATTTTTAGCCTTCTTGAATCTAATGGGTCTCTTTGGACCTTATACAGTTATATTAGGCTCTAAACTAAGGTCATCAAACTTGACCAAAAATAACCAAGCGTGATTGTTCTCTTTGACGAAATTAAATTTAATTAAAATAACAAGTTAGGGTGATTTGTCATTTGGGTAGCACAATTGAATAGTAAAACATTTCATAAAATAACTAACCTTTTAACCAACCATGGTTTCTATGCTTAAGTTAAGCCTAAATGAAACCTACATTGGTAAAAGTAAGTTAATTCACTTAGTCAATTAAACCCAAGATGAGATATTGCACCAAAATTATGAATACTAGCTACTCTTTTTAGATTTATCCTTTCAAAGGGTCATTGAAAATTACTAGTAGACATCTCTTCAATTAACGAATATGCTTCATCAAATGGTTTTGACATTTATGATCCACCAACAGCAGTGTCAATTATCGATCTAAGAGATCCAACAAATCCATTATAAAAAGTTTGAATTATTAACCAATCTGGTAACGCATGGTGTAGACACTTCCTAAGGAGATCTTTAAATCTTTCTCAAGTTTCATAAATTGATTCCACTTCAAACTAATCGAAAGATGTAATATTATTTCTAAGCTTAGCAGCTTTTGATGGTGAGAAATATTTAGATAAATTTCTTTGTGATAAGTCTCCCCAAGTTCTGATAGATCTAGGTGCTGACAAGTTTAACCACATCTTAGCTTTATCCCTTAATGAAAAAGGAAAAAAGTTTAAGCCTGACGACATCATTCGACACTCCATCATATTTAAATGTAGCACACAATTCTAGAAAACTATCAAGGTGTAAGTTAGGATCTTCTGTTGGTGTTCTCCCAAGCTGATTATTTTGTACCATTTGGATAATAACAGGTTTAAGCTCAAATGAATTCGCAGCTACAGTAGAGTTTTGTATACTCAAATGAATTTCATCTGTTGTAGGATTAGCATAATCTCTTAAATGTCTCTGATGATGTTCATTTTCATTTCCATAATTATTTAAATTGCAAGCCATTTTTCTAAAACTATCTATCTCTTTTTCTTGTATTTGAATTTTTCTAATTGTTCTTTCTAACTCTAAATCGCAAGCTACTAAATTTTCAAATCTTAAACTACGCATAAACAAACAAAATAAGCAATTAAAATAAGCTAACACACTAAAATATGAAAATATTCAAATTAAACTACAATAAGTTTTTCAGTTCAAATAAAATGTTTTAAATTATAAAGTAATTTATTATTACGTCCCTAACAACAATGCCAAAAATTTGATGTGGTTTGTTTGTTGTGTGTTGCTTTTGTAAATATTTTTTAATATTACAAAGCACACACGGTAGTACTAATAATAAATATGCAATTCAATCCCAGTAGAAATAACTTTAGTAAAAATACTTTAATCTTTTAAAATTATTAAACTATCAAACTCGTGATAATAACATAAGAATACATATCGCTTAAGTAATAAAGGGCTATAATGGAGTCTCAAGTATCGATCCCATATGGAAGTTGTAAA
Source organism: Phalaenopsis aphrodite (assembly GCA_003013225.1). Lineage (NCBI taxonomy): Eukaryota > Viridiplantae > Streptophyta > Magnoliopsida > Asparagales > Orchidaceae > Phalaenopsis > Phalaenopsis aphrodite. Next base: position 160,590 of record NEWO01000424.1, on the reverse strand, counting down.
TTCTTATGATTATAATGTAAAACACAAAATTCAAACTACTAAACCTAAGTTAGAAATTCAAATCTAAAGTAATTGAGTGTATGCTAATTAAAATGCAGTTAAAAGATCTAAATTAACAAAATTAATTGCTAAACTTCAAAAGTAAACTTATAAAACTAAACAAAGTTTCTGTGATGAAGAGTTCCAATTTAAAAAAGCATCATTCCCCTCTATAATGAGTATATGGATTGTGAAGAAATTAAAATCATATATATATATATATATATAGTGTCAAATATGAGCAATCTTATTTTATACCCTCTTTCAAGTGCATGAAGAACATTGACTAATCCAAAGTTTGGTCCCTAATTTTGTGGTTAGGTTGGGAGGATGTCGGCTCTCGCTCCAAAGCTCTCACTTCTCCCTTGCCCAAGGGCTAACAATCTAACATTAGTTTCCAATCAACTGGACCAAACTGGGGATTTTAATATGTCACTTTAAAATCTTCAATTCTGCATCCAACAAAGTATATTTCCCTATTTATTTGCACTTAACCCCATAGATTACATTCTACTCCAAGTAATTGAATGTGATTGACCATGTTGTAGAAATCATACTCCTTTCATATTATATGTTTCTCAACATATTTTAACATTTCAATTGGTCAGATCAAAAAGTAAATGAAGATCAAAGTTTAAATCATCACAAATTATTGACATTTAAAACCGTATAAAATAAAATTAATTCTTCACAAAACCAAATCTCATTGTAGGGAGAAGGATAAAGAAGACTACTCTTAATTCATGAGAAGGAAACGATAAAATATGGTTTTCATATATAAAAATAAGTTTTTAAAACAAAGAAAGAAAAGACACAACTTATCTCACACTCCTTCTCATGAAAATCCCTAAAAGTTCTCTTTAAGCACTTTCCCTCTTTATAAGCACTCTAAATTCTCTCTTTGAAATATAATGAAGAAGAAATATCTCACTTTCCCTCTCCTCTTAAAACCTTAGAAGAAAATCTCCAAGTCCCTCACTCTATCGTTTGCCTCTTGCCTCTCTCTTCTCTTGCCACCGCCCTAGACTCCTCTCCTTTTAATTAGTGACTGCCTCCTCTAAAAAAAAATTCAAAATTTCCTCCCAATTTCTCTCCGAAAGTCATATCTTTTGAATCCCAAAAGACTTTTTCATTCATTCAAGAGACATATCCCTTCATTAAAGAACCTTCCAAAGTGTCTAAATGTATTGAATCACTCCATGGGGCATTAGACACATTTGAAACCTCAAAATTTGCTCAAAATTTTTTCTGAACGGCCTTAATCCATCAAATATCATCTCTGGTGCTTCAGCGCCAAGTTACTTAAGTCCACTCTATTTTGGGTTCTGGCGCTTCAGGCACCAGCTCTCTGTATAATGGCACTTCTGACGCTAGTTCGGGTGTTCAAGCTCCAGCTCTCTATAAAATGGTGCTTCAGGTGCCAATCTAGCGTCTCAGGTGCCAGAATCACAAAGTTCTCTATTTTGGCTTCAAATTTACTCATTTTTGCTACTTTTGCTCGAAATGCCTAAAATTGATATATCTGCAAGAAAAACATGAAAATGGTCTTCTTTAAGTGCAATATCACCAAAAATAAGCATAAAACGAATACTTAAAATAACACATTATTTTAATGTATCAGGGAGGGAGAAAAAACTTTTGAAAACGCAAATTTTTTTTTCCTTAATAAATTATATCCAAATAAAATATCTTTTTAAAGTAGTATGGGATATGTGGTGTTATTTTTAGAGAACTGTATTTTTTTTTTAATTCTATAGATGTTAGTAATTTTTTGGTGATAAAGATTAGTTCTAAAAATTATGATATTAAGTAAAAGAGAATAGGGATATGATTTTAATATATAAAGTAAAAAAGAAATTGTCTTCTTGAAATACTGAAGATCTTAGATCTATCCTTTAAAGAGTTGTGACTCTATGAAAAATCATTTTTGAAAACTAATACAAATTATCAAGGTAAAGCAATGTGATGAGTTTTTAACTTTAAAAGGAGGATTGTTAAGTTCAAAATTGTTAAAGGCTGATACAGATATAGTAATTTTTATTGAGAAAAAGTAAAGAAATGATTGAAAATGATCCTGAAAGTAAACATAAAAGAAAAAGAAAAAAGAAAAGAAACAAAAGAAAAGTATATGTGAAACTGAGGAGAAGCTTGAGAGGATGCCTAATTTAAAATTGGCGTTACTTTAATCATTTTAAGGAAAGTGACTTTATTACAGTTCTGAGCCTTTTATTTTCATAAAGTATTAACTTAACTTTATTAGTAGAGTTCTCGCAAATTCTATCTTTTTTTTTTCTAAGACCCTAAGGTTTTTGAAACTGTACTTTATTTTTGAAATGAATAGAACATTAAAATTCATGGATTTGATTACAAAATATTCTTATGCCTTATTTTTAGCCTAAATTACTAAGATTTTTCTAAAATGATAACTACCGCATTTATTAGACAAAACTATAGGGTCTTTAATGAAATTCACTATCACATGTTAACATATTTAATTTTTCAAAAGCAATAATTTACTTGAGGACAAGTAACAGTTAAGTTTGAGAGATTTTGACATGCCTAAATATGTTACTTTTATTTGCACATTTAATACCTATTTTTTATGATATTGCACTTTAATGAAAAGTAATTTTGATGGTTTTGGTTGTAGGTACACTAAATAGAGAAAATTAATCAAAATGTAACAAAAATAGAACAAATTGGAGCAAAAAGTCCAATGTTGATCTTGCGCCTAGGTGCTAGAAAACAGAGAGCTTGGCGCCAGTGGTGGTTATCTAGAAGATTCAATGTTCATGGATGAATTTTTAAGGGGTGTGTGAAAAAAATCTTGGGGATTTAAAGAGCTCTATTTAAAGGGACTTTTAGAGATTCGAAGGGGGTTCTTTTAGAGAGAAAGGAGAGTTATTTTAGAGAGAAGGGTGGTCTCCCTGGAAAGGAGAAAGTCTTGGAGGCATGCTTACATTTGAAGGAGAAAAGGAGAAGTGAGGGATATCTTCTTCACTATAGCTTTAAGTGAGATTGGAGTGGAATTGTAAGGAGAGTTAGTGATTCAAAGTAACTAGAAGGATTGTTTGGGAAGTAGTTTAAGATAAGGTGTGTACTTTATTTATTTTACTTAATTTTGTTTTGTAAACTTATATTTATTTATAAATCCATGTGTTCTTGTTTCTTCCTCATGTAGTTTGCTTTGTCTTTCTCCCTACAATTAGGAATAATTAGTATTCATGAAGTTTAGTAAAATTGTTTTTAATTCCATAAATTGTGATGATTTATACTCTATTCTTAAATTACTTATCAGTTTAACCAATTTATTTGTTAAAATCTGTTGTGAAACATTGTGACCCTAAATGGGCCATGTTTCTACAACAAAGTAAGAATCACATTTAGTTTCATGGATGAGAATGTATTCTATTGTATTAAGTGCAAATAAATATGGAAATAGGTTTTGATGAGAGTAGAGTTGAAGATTTTAGAGTAAAAAACTAAAGCCTTAATTTGGTCCAGATGTTTGAAAACTAAAACGAGATTGTTAGCCTTCAGATGAGGGATAAGTGGGAACTTTAGAGTGACAGTTAATATCTTCTCAGCCTAACTATGGGTTTAGGGACTTAACTCTGTATTAGTCAATGCTCTTTATGCACTCGAGAGAGGGTAAGGAATAGGTATGCTCTTATTCGACACAATACCCTAATTATATTTAAACATATTTTATTCCAAAAAGGACGTTTTATACAAATTTGAACTCTTCTATAAATTGTTAGTTTATAATTACTCAGTATTAATTTTAGATTCTAGCTTTTTAGTCTTGCATTTACATTTTGCATTTGTTTAACATACTCAACATTCCTTTTATACCTGTAGGATTAGGTATTACACAAAAACTTTCACCATTTCTTATAATAATTAACTGCAGTTTGAAGAAAATTTTGTTAAATTCATCCTATAAGAGTTTTGTTTATCCCTGTGGGATCGATACTTAAGACTTTATTAGAGCTCTATATTACTTGAAACAATATGTATACTTGCGTAGTACCCCTAGTGTGTAAACTATACTTATCAACTTTATATAATATTTAATTTCGCACACTAGCTGCTTAATATAAATTGGGTCAAGCTTTTGTTCATATTTCATAACTAAAATAATTTTGTACTTATGGGTCAGGTCAGCAGCCAGGGCTTCTCTAATGGCTAACAACTATAAACACAAACACGTAAATTCTCCACAGTTGGAAAGCACCCCCCCAAAAAGTTGTGAGTTTGTCGCGTAGTCTAACAACTTCTCTCTCCACCTGGTTAACCCTCTCAAGTACCTCAGTAGATCTCTCGTTTCCCTCTCCTCGAGGGTACCCCATGAAATAGAGAAAATGCTCTTCCATCTCAGCAAGGTGGCATATTATGAAGTCAGAAGATACACAGAGACCTCCGGTCTCCTCCTCCTCCCTTGCGACACTAGAGGAAGCTTGGCGGCCATCACCTGGACCCTCGACATCTCGCTCAGCACCTTCCTCCTGTACGCTCAGCTCTGTCATATCTCCTCCTTTCACAGTAACATGTCTCATATTCATCCCCTCAACCACAATCTGGTCCACCGCCGACACATCATCTTTAAGGCCAATGTCAATATTTATCGATACAGAATCAATGGTCATAACATCAGTTGCTGACAACATAGATGCAAAAAAAAATTTCAAACTACATACCAAATATATGCCTTCATTCAGATGTAGTAAAGGGAGAAGGTCCTTACTGTCCTTTTCTGGTTATCCACCTTCAGAAGAGAAACAACTTCTAGTCAGCCAAAGTCATTTCCCAGCCTTAGTTGCCACTTCCTCAACACTCCTTTGTGGAACCATGACCTCCACAGCCACCTGAGCAAGTAATCATTCCCCTGCAGCAAGAACATTCACCCCAAGAAAGTTTCTCATGGGATGGTTGTCAGGTAGGCCTCTTATTTGTCGCACAACCCTCTCTAAAGGAAGGATAGCAAGGAACCTAGAAGAACCCTGACGGCTTTCGCGGTCACCGCCTCTGAGCTTGAACACGGCTCTCTTCCTACTCTCCCCTTCCACAAATACTTCAATCGTTAGATTGTGCTTCACACCTAAATTATGGGCCAACACCTCTATGTCGCTCGTAGCCTTAAGAACAACACTCTTACCATAAGGTGGAGCTTTCTCGCCATACATCATTAAAAACAAGAAGGGCACGAAACAATGGAGCCAGAAGAGACGGAGACGATCCAGACCTCTCTTGCCCCAAAGTCTATTTATAATCGCCCAGACACAGAAATTCAAGATGTCTATTGTTCCACAATAACATCATTTAATTGTTTCATACATGTTGACAAAATTCTCTTATCCTCGTGTACTGACCAACTTCCGAGGAGCAAGAGAATCGGGAAACTAAATGTAAAAAAAATGTGTCTGCACAAATCTCAAAGCAGATGAGCAGCTTAAGAAGGAGATGCAGACGGTCGAGTGAAGGGCTACCAACGATCGATTCCAGATGATTTGTGTTGAAGGAAGCACCTTATCTGAACGATTAACATATAACGCCCAGAGAAAGTCCCGTACGGCGATAACCAGCCTTCAGGACGATCGACGGGGAGCACTCTTTCGAACTATATATTGACTGAACAAAGGATTATTAGGTGATCAACAACCCTCATCGATGGAATCGACCCCAATTTTATTATATGCAAGTAAGTATGTAATTACCCAAAAGTCCCACCTAAAAAGTTAATGATGAGGAGACTGATATGCAATTTTGTAATATTTAGACCTAGGTCTATAAATTGTGGTCGATATTATGAATAAAGAACACATTTTATCTATCTACTACTGCTCACCCTCTCTCTTAACCACTCTCTAATAAAACGTTCAATTCCTTGAGTGTGTTTCTTAGAAATTTTTGTTGGGTAGGATTTGACTGAGAAATTCGTTGCTTAAAAGCTTTATTAATGTTCATTATAAACCAATTCTCCAATAGATTCATTGATACCAAATTATTTCCTTGCTTCCTCCAGATGCTTAGTCAGTTTCTCTATTAGAAATTTTGTTATTTATCACACGCGACTTCGGGCGTCCAACACCACAAATTCTATGGGGCTTAAAATTTGTAAGATGCTTCTATTCAACCCTATTGAGTGCACGTTAATCGAAGACTTTCGCGCTAAGGTTTCATATGAGGCAGATTCATCCTTCAAAAAACTTTGTCTAAATCAACTTTAACATAAGCAGCATAAAAAAATTTTTGTTGAAAATAAGAATAACTCGTTGGAATGCAAATTTTTTTTTTTACATTAGTAACCGTAACTTTTGAATGTAAAAGACGAATATACCACTGAAAGCTCGCCATTTTCCCCTCGAGAATTGGACTGCGTCTCATGGAAGCTTTTCACTGCTTCCTGCATATCATAAAAGTCAGTGAAATCTGAGGTTCACGATCCCTTCCGTCGAGGGAGAGAAAGATGCGGGAGGAATACAAGTGAGGAGGAACTATGAGAGGCGGCACCAGCCCATATATATATATATATATATATCTAAGAGGAATGCATCAAGCAGACGAAAACTCAGTTACAAAATTGGTTCAAAATTCTTTATTACAGTTCCTCAACGCTTTCCCTGCACGAGAACAACTTTCTTCTTACAATTTTTCGTAATTCAACCATATCCTTGCCTGTCAATGCAAGCAACTCTTACAAATTAACCAAGGAATCAACAGCTGCGTACACGTTTCTAACCTAAATCTCAAGAAACCCAGTCATTCTGAGAACTGCATCCCTGACGAAACTCACCTCCCTCCACCCCATACCACCGCATATAGAAAAAGCCATTTCTTTGCCGACCCTCCGCGACACCAATATATGCGGCGGCACCAGCCGCTCTTCCAAAGCATCTTCGGCTTCTTCCTCCCACCAATTGCCGACACCAATCACCATCACTCTTGGTATTGCGATTGGCATAGAATTTCTCTTCAGTTTTTCGCTGTGGTCAGAAGAATTAATAATCTTGGATCTCTGGCCAGAGATAGATGAGGCGGCGTTGGGGATGTCGACATGATGGTGGTGAACGGAGGGGGTGTCCGGCCATAGAACGTCGGCTTCATGGAGCTCTTCTAGCAACATGTGATTGGGCGGTGAGGGGGAGAGTTGAACTGGTAGTTATATATGTGTGTGCGTGTGAAGAGTTAAATAGAAAAGGTATAAAATCAGAAAGTTTATGGAGGGAGGAATGAGGCGTGTTGAGTGCGGGAACAGTTACCCTATCTTTTTTCCCCAAAAGGCTTGAAGTTATAAGAAGGTTATCTTGGTTTACTTTGCAACCGTTTTTGTACTGCCATATGCCTCAAGTTAGCGGCAAGGCGCCTTACATGGCACGATTTTAATTAATATATATGTATGTGTGTGTGTGTGTGTGTGTGTGTGTGTGTGTGTGTGTGTGTG
>NEWO01000424.1:140102-152803 GCA_003013225.1 Phalaenopsis aphrodite | reverse complement strand
GAGCATAAAATAAGAGAGAGAAATAAAAATATTGGGAGAGAGAAATAAATAGATAGAGAGAGTGTGAACACTAAGCAAAAGTAACATGTCTATATAATTTTGCCCTATTTATAGAAGAAGAGGTGAAATATAATAATAATATATTTTTTCCTTGTTTTAATGGAGTTCATATAGGGTATTTTTGTTATTTTCACATAATGACTTTATTGTTCGGCTGCTCTCTAGCTCGATCTGTTGATCTTGCCGGTAGCCAAAGCTTGATTGGCTTCGGGTCAATAGGCCTGGTTTGGTCGGCATTAAGTCTGCATTGTTGGTTGTTATTATCGGTTGGCTATCCCAATCTATTCATCGGCCTTCAATCCCTGGTGTGGTGTTTCTGTTGTTAGTGCCAAGTCATACTATCAAGCAGATGGTGAATCACTATAATTCGAAAACTGGCTTACCCCCAATTAAAAGAACTTTAAGAAATTTTTATGACTTGTCTTGTTGTTTCTCGATCCCAGATAAGGAGCCTTGAGAGCATCAATGGTTGGTACTATCGAGGAATTAGATTATTCCTTGGATCAATTTTACTAGTAGATACCATGCTGCATTGGATTGACTTTCTCGTAGTGGTTTGCTCGGGAGCATGTTTGTCTTATTTTTTTAATCAAAAGACTCAGTTTTGGCTGTCTTTGTTATTCAGTCATCTTTTAGACGAGCTTGCTTTAGCTTTGAACGTTGCATCTGAATGAATAAGTGAGCCCCTTGGCCTTATGTTGTTGGGCCCTCCTTTTGCAATACATTCTTTCTTCTATATTGTTAGATATTCTCAAGATCAACACTGACACGTTTTTTATGTATAAATTTAGCATCAAAACAGATAAGTGAGTCCTCTAGCTTTCTGATGGTGTGCCCTTCTTTGTCGTACCCAGTGGTGGACCCACCAGGTGGCAAATTGCCTCCCCCTCCCACCCCCCGACCCAAAATTCAAATTTTTACTTATATAAAAGATCAATTTGGTACAATAATCCTTCTAAAATATTAGTTTTGCCTATTCTGAAATATTACTTTCTCCTTCGTTTCCCTAGCCCCTCTCATGTTGAGCCTAGGGGCCTCAACAAACAGATTGATTCTACCTTTGGTCGTGCCTTCTTTATTCTGGATCGTTGGATCTCCTCAAAATCAACACTGTCAATTTTTCTTATGTACATGTTTAATTCCCTGATTATGTTGCTTCTTGAAAGCAATCTTGTGATAAGAATAAGATTATTTAATGCAAAAGAAGATCCCATTTTTGTCTATTCAATGATTCATAAATTGAACACCCTTAATCTATGTATCATTGTTTCCAAAATTTGTTAGAACCAATTGACTTTCAAGTGCTGTCATGAGGAACATGTTAGATTTGCAAGTAAATCTACCTAACACAAAAGTGTTTCTTGCCTCCTTCTGGATTTCTAAAAGGCACCAAAGCCTGGAAGGTCATAAGAAGAAGAAGACTGTCAAGAAAAGGAAGACAGACGAGTTGATGGATTAAGTGGGGTCATTTCACTCATTTCATGGTCATCATCAAGAGAATGCTCAGGTGGATGATGAAGGTAGGATGGGCAGCCCAACTATGGATCAATAAATTCAACCATGTGTTGTGACCCAAACTGTCGACTACCAAAAAAGTTGTCGGTGTCTTGCAGCCACCCGAAGCACAAGAGACTATTGGTGCCTCTTGCTATCCAAGCATAAGAGATTGATGGTACTTTACTTCCACTTACTGAGAGAGGCATGTCTTTTACAATTTCTGAGTAGGATCGACTCATTGGTACGATGAGCCTTAGTCTATCTTGTCCTTTATATTCTATTATTTTTTTAATACTTTTTTCTCTTGGTGTAGCTGATCCAACTTTGGCAAACCTGAGATCAAGATGATCTTCCTGCAGTATATGTTGGTGGGGATTCGACTATGGTGCTAGTGTATGTGACCTGCGCACTTGTTGTTAATAGCTGACCGTCAAGCAAGGATAACATGGTTTATCACCTAATTATTCCTCGTGAAGCCCATAGAAAAGAAGCTAATGAAAGTTAGACATCTCCTGAGTCGCTAGCTTGCTGTCTGGAAGAGATCGTGAATTCTTTTGCTCGGTCTGCTTGAATTGTGTGGAGAGGATGGGGAAAGAGATGGATGCCCTTTCCCTATAACTGTCAAATGTTTGAGAGGCAAGCTCCATGTTTCAAGTTCAAGCTAATTCAGATCGGGTGTACAGGTTCAAGAGTAGGGAGAGGTTTTTCAAAAAAAAAGGTTGTTTTAGCGAGGGTATATTTCGACTGAAATGTCAAAAAATTATGTTTTAATGTCTTAACATTTTGAATGGTTTTCGAGCATATATTTTATATCCAATTTTAAAAAAAAAACATTTAATTTTTTGTCTTGTGTTTATGTGACTTTTTGCCGACATGTTTTAAAAAATACCATGCAAATAAGATTTGAGGTTGTTGTTCTTCCATAAGTAATGAGAAATTTTCAATCATTGTAGGGTCATTCCTGATCATATTTTGCCCAACTTCATCGCTACCACAATAATATATGTAATATTTTGTTGGCTGAAGGGAATGTCGTAGTCAACGAATATGTTTTTGTTCTCGGTTGGCTCGGAGGTTATGTGTAGTTTGTTTCACTTCAAAAGTTTTGGTTGTCAGGCTTGAAGAACAAGATAAAGGACTGGAAACTACACATCTTTCTCAGCTCTTCGTCCAAGGGTTGGGGAATCCAAAAATTTTTGATGTGAGGCGTTGTTAAGAAAAAAGAAGAAGAAGAAGACAGTGTTGGAACAAATCTGTGTTGAAGGAGTATAAATCAAAGGAAGACATCTATCAACTTACCGGTACCTCGAACATTTGGTAGTTAATCAGGTATTGAAGCTGGAGAGATATGTTTGAATGATGGAAGAACAATTGGTGGCTTTGAATGCCCAAGAAGTTGAGCAAAAGGCAACAGTTATTGCTCGGGCTGCTAAGAAAATGACCAATAAGGCAAGTCAAGCCACACCTGTTCTCCATGAAGCCGCTATGGTTATCGACCAATAGGTGCCTAAGATAGCTTCTGCCAAAGGTATTGATGTGATACATTTTTTGCCAATATTAGCTATTTTTTTTCCAAATGAGCTCCATAAGTTATCATAGGGGGAAAACCTTATTTGATATTGACTAAAAACTCTCTATCAGTTGCAAGTCCTATTGGATGTGGAACAGCAAGAGGCTGAAAGAGCACAAAGTACATTCAAAATGAGTAACACTGACTGAGACGTCTCTCAATGCTTTTTTGGCTTTTGATGAGCGGTGAAGCCAACCATCTCTCCCATATTTCCCCATCCAAATTTTAGCTTGCGAAAGATTCTGTGAAAGATCCTGAGTCAGATATATAAGAATAGATGCATCGTCATATGTGGAAAGCACCAGTTGCTGGTCTAAACATATCGCCACTTTCCCCTCCATGCAAGACGTTGAAGGGCCCTCTCACTGGTGGGTTGCCATGCATGAGGAGAGGTTAAATGTGTATTCTAGCTCCAATAGGTGGCTTGCTATGATTAACTTAAAAAAAGATTGATTTTCAAATTTTCTTATCACGACCATGTACCCTATAGTGGTCGACAATGTGCTATGGACTCATACTTTTGAGGAATTTCTTTGTGAGCACAACCTCTCAGAGATGTTTCAAACAGTTGATAGATATCAGCTATGTGTCTGAATAGTTTTGCAATTTCAAGTGTCTCTCCTCTTAGATACCAAAAGTAATTTGTTCATGGCTGGGGTAAAAGTGAAACTTTTGGAGGCATGGGTTAAGGTGGTTGAATGGAGGGTGATAGTTGATGAGAAAAAGTTGGAGGGAGCCAAGGCTGAGGTGCTGAGTTTATCAGTGTTGTTGTTAGTTGCCTATAGGGATAATCAAGGTCTGAGGGAAAATATTTTTATAATGAATATGGAAGAAGAGTTCATTGCTGTGATTTTTTTCCTATCTTTGGCAAGTGGAGATCCTCATCAGGCAGATCTGAAAGAGACCTGTTTAGTGATTAACCGATTTACAAAGGAGGGGATCATCTCCTCCAAGTATTCTAATATGTAGGAATTTCTTACACTACCTTGGGTTTGGAGGAAGAGGACGCGGAAGAGGATGAGAGAGCTGACGATGGCGGCGATCTTAAAATGTTTGACTCAATATAGAGTTTATCTATCACTTTAAGAAAATTTTCTCTTCTTTTTTGAAAAATTGTAAAGGATGTTAGAAAGTTCTTTGTAATTTTTTTATTATAAAATGAAGGAAAGCTTTTGGTTTTTTTTTTCTTTTTTTTTTACATTTTAAATTTATCAGATATTTTTTTCTCATGATAAATGCTTGAGTTTTGTATCAGCTTATTTTTACTTCTTGTAATAATTAGAAAAAAATTAATTTACTTGACAATTTTCATGAATGACAAAAAAATAACAAATTGGAATGTAATAATTTTTGTATTGCTCAGCTGGTTCTTGATCAGGGTCTCAGTCATCTGAATTCTTATGGGAGTTATTAATGTGAGGCTCAATTCAAGTGGTGAGGGTCATTCTTTGGCTCCGATCTTTCTTATTTGTCAATTCTTTTTAAAAGATGGTGGTTGATTTGCTCAGTTTTGAATGAAGCTGGGGAGTTATATTACTCTTTCGATATGTGATAGTTGGTTAGTTCTGATAGCTTGGCTAGCGTCTTTGGTCTCTACAGGCCTAGTGCATATCAAAAATGACATTCCTTTAGTCTTTGAGCAAGGGCGGAATAAGAGAGCAATGGTTCCAAGTATTGCACTTCCAAAGAATCAAAGGCTCTCATTTTACTTCTATCAGATTTGTAAGAGGGCCTGGGGATTATTCTATGACTTTTGTATTCTAAGAAAATACACCACAAATATCATACTGAAGTAAGAGAAAGAGAAAATCACTCATATCAGCAAAACATTAAACCATCTAAGGGTTGACTCCCTTAATTTGGTATAGAAGACATGACATTTTAGTGCATCAGGGATCTTTAGCATACACATAATCAACAAGAATGAGGCAAGGTGGTTGGTCGGATCAGTCCTACCCTTCTAGAAATTTAGTGCGTGGATCATGAACCTCTCCAGAGGCTCAGCTTCAGAAATTTACCAAGTGGAAGCATTCTCATACTATTGGGGAGTCTCTATGTGTCTATTTTGACATTGGTTGATTGATACTGATACAAAACTGTAAAAGTCTTAGGGTTTTCTTACCTTATAGGTTTAGAGAGGCTCTTCAACTATTGAACGCTGACTCTTTGTCTCGGGAGTGATGCTCTCTTCTCCAATTCACCAAATGTTGGAAGGCATCCAACACCTAATCCTTCAACTCATAGATTTGTTAGTTCACAAACACTCTAGTGTGTTTCATATTGGCAATGTCTCTGTTGTGGGTTTCTTCTCCTTGGACAACTTCTTTCCATGTCTGTGACATTATCCACACTCCCCGCACCTTTTAGGATGTTCAATCTAAAATTGTCTGTGAATCACACCTCAAGAGAAGTAAGCATAAAATAAGAGAGAGAGAGAGAGAGAGAGAGAGATAGTGAGAATGCACAATAAAGAATAGTAAAATAACGTGTCTTGTTCTAGAGTTTTACCCTTTTTATAGAAAAAAAGTGTATTTTTGGTATGTTTATGTGTCTAAACCTATCATTCGGCTGACCTCTAGCTCAGTGGACTAATTTTGCAAGTCGGCTTGAGCTTGATTGGCTTCAAGCCCAAAGGCTCGATTCTACCGAATTTCGGTCAGCATTGCTGGTAGGTTAATCCATTCTGGTTGTTGGCCTCCAATCCCTAGTTTGGTGCTCTTGTTGGTAAAACGAATCCAGACTTTTAATCAAAGGGTGAATCATTGTAATCTAATAGGTGACTTGCTCATAGATGAGGAAAACCTTAATGGATAGCTATGATTAATTTTTTCCTTGATTTATGATCTTCGATGAGGAGCCTCAAGGGCATCCATGGGATGGTTGGTGGTATGTCGAATCAGATTTTTTCTCAAGTCAGTTTCACTTGTCGATATCTTACTCTATTGGATCAGCTTTCTCGTAGTGTTTAGCTTGATAGCTTATTTGTTTTGTTACTGATCGAAAGACTCAGATTCAGTTGTCTTAGTGATTCGATTGGCTTTTATCCTTGCTTGTGTTAGCTTGGAAGGATGCATCCAATTGGATATGTGGGTGTCATGGTCTTATGTTAGTGGGTCTTTCTTTTTGTATCTTCTTTCTTCTGGATCATTAGATCTTCTCAAAATCAACGTTGATACATTTTTTATGTACATAATTATTCCCTGTAAGTGAGTCCCCTGGTATTTTTCCGGCGGGCTATATCGTACCTTCTTCCTTCCAGATCGTTATATCTCCTCATAATCAACATAGACACATTTTTATGTACTATATATATATATATATATATATATATATATATATATATATATATATATATATATATATATATATATATATATATATATATATATATATATATATATATATATATGTGTGTGTGTGTGTGTGTGTGTCGTCAGTTGTGACCTGTTGGTAGAGCAGCCTCTTTGAGGGCCGTAAGTCCCCTCAGGTCACGGGTTCGAATCCTCATTTGGCTAATTTGTTGGTAGTGAGGCCAGTCATCGAATAGTTAGACACAAGAAAGCGGTTGGGGTCTCGTATAGTAGCCGCAAGCCATTCTTTAAGGTGAGAGAGAGTGAGAGAGAGTGAGAGAGAGAGACTGAAGTAGTATTCGACTTGAGAATAAATTGAGTGTTTTGTGGAACCATAATTGTTTGTCTAAAAAGACTGAAGTAGTATTCGACTTGAGAAATTTTTTATTGCACTTCTTCTCAAAAATTAAGTTTTTGAGAAGAAATTTAAATGATTTTGTTGAAATTAACTTCAAAAGCAAATTTAGGAGATTGATTTGTGCTTGCTGTTATATTAGAAGTAATAGTTTAGAAGCAATTTCAAAGCAAATTGGGGAGACAGCGTGGGCTTGCTGTTTCTTTCAACAAGGCAGATGAGAAGTTGATATCAGAAACTTATTGTAGGAAGGTATCGTTAATACGGTAGGTGAACTATACTGTCGTATTGATGTTTTATAGAAAACAATTTTGTTCATTTAAAACAATTAAAAGTTTCGTATATTTTTTTTATGAGAACAACATAAAATTACGATGGAAATTTTTATTAAATAATTACGTGTTGTTGGAATATTTCATCTGCGTTATTTGTAAAAATGATGTGTTATTAGAATACTATATGTTGTTATTCTATTATTTTGAGGTGTTATTGGAATATTCCCTTTCGTTACTTGATTGGGGGTTGTGTTATTCGGCATATTCCTTGTGCTATTTCAATTTTCACTATGTTATTGGAATAACACAGCCCCAAATTAAGTAATGTGGAGGAATATTCTATTAACACTTCAGCTCTAAATCAAGTAACGTGGTGGAATATTCAATAACACTACAAAATAATTGAATAACATCATATAATACTCGAATAACATCTCTTTTTTACAAATAAATCTGATGGAATATTCTCCTAACACAGTCAAGTATTCCAATTCAAACGTAGCTCTACGTTAGAAGTCGAGATGTAATATTTTTCCCAACATATATGGTCATTACTTTTAGTAAAACTTGAGCTAAAAAGAAAAGGATCCACTTTGCGTTCGGCCGAAGGGGTGATGGAAAGCTTGCGTTTTATTCCCAGGCGAGAGAAATGAATAAAGTTTTATTTATTTTAATATCAACGATTTTAAAAATACGTTAGCTTCAAGGGGGATTGGTCACCGAAATTGCATCTAATCAAACATAGAATCTAACGACCGCTACTCTTATTAAACATCCAATACCCAAAATATGGCTAAAAATCTTGCAATTATTTTTTGGAGCATGCGAATTTTATATTCGTCATTCTTGCGAACTGGTGGAATTTGGATAGAGAAATCCAACGATATGAAGGATTGGAGCATAAATGTGCACAAATTAATCAATTAAATGCATAAATAACAAGTCTCCGTGCCAAGGATGACTGGATGCTCGTATAATAGTCTCGGATCATTATCAAGATAACATGAAAAATTGAAATATTTATAATAGACAATAAATTATTTACCAACTCCCTTTTTGTTTTGCGTATATAAAAGGTTAAAAAGTATTAAGGATGGATTTCGTTATTAAAAATTATAGGCCTAAGGTTAGAATAAAAAATTAATTGAGAGACCTTTAAGACAATTCTGAAAGTACTAGAGACCTAATTAAAGTATTCAATCTAAAACAATTGTCTGATTTGATGCCCCATATATTCCTTGTGACTTGTGTGTAATTTTTCCGGCATGATTAATTTAATCTAAAATTGTTAAGATCTTTTTTATTTTTAAACTTGAATGTTGTCGCTCATCTGTGTCTTCAAATTGCTTTCGCATAAAAATATTTACAAGCCTCATCATTGATGTCCAAGAGAAAATAAAATAATTTTTTTTCTATGCATCAAAACTGTCAGCACGAATCTCAAAGCAATCGAGCAGTTAATAATGATGCCCAAACAAATAAAACATCAGGCTTAAACAACATGACCAAATAACCCATCCGAGGACCGACCAGTCGATCAAGTCGACTGACATTCATCGGTGAATCTGATCGCAGACCACGTAGAATTCTTGAAAGATGCCCAGTGACAATTAGTCGGCCAACCGACTTTTCTTCGAAATAAGCCATCGCCATGGTCGATCGAACTCGAGTATGTCAACCAACTGATAGCCACCGTAGTCCATTCAAAGTGTCATGCAAATCTAGTATTAAATAAACACATTAATTGAATTAAGAATTGTTTCCATAACTCTCCCTTCTTTATATAATTGTACAAATAGGGGGCAATAAGATGAATAGAGGAACATATTCCCTGACTTTTCTACTCAGAATTTTCTAACTACTCTACTCTCTCTCTTTCTCTCGGCTCTCAGGCGTTTAGCGTTTATTTCCGCACCGCAATTTAAGATTCAAATTATAAACAAGTTTCTTTGGTATTTTTTTAAAACGTGACACTTGAATCACTACCTACCTTTAACCCGAAAGATATAAAAGAAGTGTTGTTATAATAACAGAAAGTAGCACATATTACCAACCACAAATAACAGACAAAACGTAAAGTTTAATTCATTAAAATACAACGTCTTAGTTTTAAATCTGCACACAGAGCGTAGAGTTTCGATAGATAACTAACTTTGCAAGTCAAAGAGTTACATGAACTATAGTGGATAAATTACTATTTCTGCCACTCCAACTCACTTCGTATTTGGTTTGCTTATCTCTTTCTGCAGCCCTTATCTGATCCAGGAATGTAGAGGTACGAACTAGCTGAATAAAATAAGATTGAAAGAAAAATTTTATGACATAATGTTCATGTTTATTGATTTACATACTTACTAAAAAGGAAAATAATTATATATACCCTAATTGGAGGGCAGTCTGCTGTTGGAGAGAGTAGTGATGGCTGGGATCCATTAGATTCACTTGTAGAAAGTTTCTGGAATCAAACGGAGGCATGACCTCATACTCACTGCTAGTTGATGGCATCATGTTTATGTGTGGCTGCTGCTGTGTTCTTTCATTATCGGCTATCTGTATGGTTAGTGTACGATACATATTACTATATCATTTTTGAAAATTATTCTGTACGGTGAGTATATAATTAGGAAAAAAAGGGCATCTATTCTCGATGATTAAATTTAATCTTCTAAATTTATCTTTTAGTTGCACTCATTCTCTGCCACTGTTGATATCATTCAAATAATGCCCATTGTGGGTTGTATACACCAGAGCTACCGACATGAATCTCAAAGATAACGAATGACTAAGAATATAAAGCTTCTCTCCGAGGTAAAAATAGATTTGTAATCCAAAAAAGCATTGCACATTTGGAAGGTGATGAAATCCCTACCAATAATCATACATTCACTGAAAGCCCTATTTTGAACTATTTATTAATATATTCCGAGTTTGATAGGGCTTTTGAATATGAGGCGAAAGAAATAACTAGTTCGGCGAAACAATGAGTAGGACAGTAAACAAAGAAAAAAATAGAGCGGAAAAACAGAGAATCTCATTTTCTCAATTCAAGAAGAGCTAAGAGGAAGAAAAAGGGCTTATCAATTTTTGATCTCAAGAGTTATGCATTTACTTAAATAACCGTTTTGTAGAGCAATCTGCTTCTTCGACTAGAGAAGAGATGTACATAGATGGATGACAGACAAGCAATGAAGGAGATGGAGTGTGAAATACGTAAATAGTAAAATTTGGTGTGAAATAGTAAATCTTAAAGTTTTAAGTATTACCACGTAGACCTCTTGCAAAGACATCCGATCACAATTAGTCGGCCGATCGACATTGCTTGGGCAGGAGCAATCGCCACGCGATCGGTCGCCTCAATCGACTGAGCGCGAGCATCTCAACCTACTAACAACCGTTGTATTTCGTTCAAATTTTAATGCAAATCTAGCATTAAATCAACACACTAATTGAATTAAGAACTGTTTTCATACAAACTGCTCTACTATCTCTCCTCTTTCTCTCGGCTCTAATTCTCAAGGCGTGTATTTTTGAATGACAATTTAGGATTCGACATTTATAAATAAAATTCTTTGGTATTCTTTTAAAACTAGGGACACTTAAATCAGTACTTTTTGACAACCTGAAAGATATTAAAATTTTTTTTATAATAACAGAGAAAAACACATATTACCAACCACAAATAAAAGACAAAACATAAAGTTTGATTCATTAAAATACAACATCTTAGTTTTAAATCTGTCTCACAGAAGAGCATAGTGTTATACCGTACATAACACAACGTAGAGTTTCTATAGATAACTAACATTGCATGTCAAGCTTTCATGAAATATGGTGGAAAACTATCGAATGAAAGATGGCTGTAAACCCAAGGTTGAACCTCAAAGGAGATTAACTCCTATGATGAAAAAAGTGATAAAAAAATAAATTTTAATGTGGTTGGATGCTGAGATTATTTATCTAATTTCATATAGTGCATGAGTTAGTCTTATTCATTGTGTTCCTAAGAAAGAAAGAGAGACTGTTGTCGTAAATAAAAAGAACGAATTTATTCCAACAAAACAAGTCACTGGATGACGAATTTGTATTCACTATCGAAAATTAAATACTGTCACTAGGAAGGATCACTTTTCTTTACCTTTCTCGGACCAAATGTTGGATAAACTGACATGACATGAGTACTTTTGCTTTTTGGATGGATCTTCTGGTTACCACAAAATACCTATTGCTCCAGATGATAAATAAAAGATTACATTTACAAGTCCATATAAGACTTTTGATTTTAGAAGAATGTCCTTTGGTTTATATAACGGAAATGCATCTTTTAAAAGGTATATGATGTTTATTTTCTGTGACTTAATTGAGAAAGGAGTTGAAGTGTTTATGAATCTTTTCTCAGTTTTCAGAACCTTTTTTTATTCATGCTTATATCATTTAGCAAAGGTTCTTAAACACTGTGAAGAAACAAATTTAGTTGTTAATTGGAAAAAATGTCTAACTTATGGTCACATAAGGGATTATATTTGGACATAACATTTCTAAAAATGGTATGCAAGTGGATGAAGCAAAAATTCAAATTATTGTTGAATTACGACCTCCTAATTCAGTAACTGCTTTAAGAAGTTTTATAAGACATGCTGGATTTTATAAGAGGCATATTTAAGACTTTTCTAGAATTGCTAAGCCTCTTTGACATCTTTAGAAAATATAATAAGTTTGATTTTAATGATGAGTATCTTAAAGCTTTCAATTTATTAAAGGAAAAGTTAATTACTGCACCTATCATTGTTTCACATGAATAGGAAAAAAAAGTTTGAATTAATGTATGGTGCAAGTGATTATGCTATTGGAACCTTTTTAGGACAAAAATATGAAAAAAAATTTAAAGTTATATATTATGCCAACAATACTCCTAATGAAGCTCAAATTAATTACGCAACAATTGAAAAAGAACTGTTGGCAATAGTATTTGCTTTTGATAAATTTATGTCATATTTACTCGGAGCTAATTGTATTGTGCATACTGATCATTCTGCAATTAAATATCTTATGTCAAAAAAAGATGCGAAACTAAAATTAATCAAATGTGTCCTTTTGCAAGAATTTGATTTTAAGATAATGGATAGGAAAAGAGAGGATAATCAAATTGCTGATCATCTGTCAAGAGGAACATGAAAAAGAAAAGAACAATGAGGATAACATAAATGAGAATTTTCCTGATGAATAACTATATGTTTTTATTGAGCGGCATATACCGTGATATGCAGATATAGTTTACTACTTAGTAATATTCTACCATATTGACTAACAAGCTACCAGAAAAAAAATTTGTGTATGATGTCAGGTTTTAATTTTAAGATGACGCTTATTTATTTAAGAAATGTCGTGATTCAGTTATTCGAAGATGTGTACCAATTAATGAAACCGTTGAAATTATACAAAATTGTCATAAATCTAAATTTTGGAATTGATAAGGCTGCATTTAAAATTTTACACTCTGGATTTTATTGGCCTATATTTTTTAAGAATGTTAATAATTATGTGAAAACTTATGATCGATGCCAGAGAGTATGCAATATTTATAAAAGAGATGAAAT
>NEWO01000424.1:114986-138215 GCA_003013225.1 Phalaenopsis aphrodite | reverse complement strand
GTGCTACTTTTGTGTGCTAGTTTGCTTGTGTTGATTTGCTTAAAATTGTGTTTGTGTGCGATGTTGTATTGTTATTTGAAAGTTATCAATGAAGTTTATGTTTGTGTAAGCCCACTTGTTAGAATGTTGAAATTGATTTCTAATGGAAAATTGGAAAATAAAAGATGTTTGGGACATAATAAACATGAGGTGTAGTGTTAAATTAATGAGAAATTTTGGTTTAAAAGGCTTAGTCTTGCTCTGTTACACTTAAAACCCAACGAAAGAAAATTATGGGTCTGGCACCTACGCACCAGAACTGGCGCTTAGGCACCAGAACTGGCGCCTAGGCACCAGAACTGGCGCCTAAGCGCCAGACCACCAATACAGCTTGGCGCCTAGGAGCCTATTCTCCTGAATTGGCAGAAACTCAAAATTTTCACGATTTAAGACGAACCCGCGCCATTGTTGACGCCCAAGCTCCTTCTTCTTCCTATTTTTTTTGTGAAACTAGCCCTAGGGTGCTTCATAGAGCTCAAATCTTAAAGTTTCTTGGCTAAAAAACACTAAATTTCATCTTCTCGTGGTTAGATTGACATTTTGGCATAGTTATTTTGCGATTTCACCATGGATTTTATGCACATTGAGTAGACCAAAAATATGCAAAAATATTTGATTTATTGGTGAAAAATCAATGGATCTAAGCTTTGTTAGCTTGAAAATCCCAACCATCTTTGGTTGAGGACCACGACCCCTCTAGCGTGAAGAGACAACATTCAAGAGTGGTAAGCACTGTTGTTCTGTATACACGTAGATGTTTATTAATTATCTTTACAGATGCAGATCTCCCACTGTAGGGGAACAACCACAATGAAACGACTGTCATCACGAAGCTAATCGACAACTAACATGTGGGTAGTATTTATCCTGATACTGATAGTTTGGTCAATATCTTGTTTAAAATGTTGTTTGATAAGATTAGTCTGAACACCGATTAGTTGAGAGTGTTGACTGGTCTGTTGTTCAGATTCATTAGGCAAAAGAAGGCGGCACTAAGCCTCATCGACCTAGCCATTTCTTGGAGGAAAACCAGAGAAGCAATAAAATAACACGAAGGATTTTCTCGTGGAGGAATCTCCACTGACCTAAAAAGCTATCTTCGAACATCTACTCTTGAATAGCTACAGACAATGATTTCCACCTACCATGTGGTCGTAAATTTTTTACGCGAAGACGAGGTGATCAAGCTCTAAGGGAACTTAGAGCAATCTATAAGCTGTTGTTTAAAAGCATACTCGAATGTTGATCATGGACTACTTGATATCCAGATCCAGAGGGAGGAGGGTTACGAGACTACTGAGGATGTCCTCTAGATACCTGTGTTTGATGAAGAACCTAGTAAGATCTTCCTAATCAATGAAATTTTTTATGTTAGACTTAAGGATCAGCTAATACAAATACCTCAAGAGCACTAGGAAGGGTTTTCTTGGACTACAGTGGAGACACCTGGCTTTTCAATCCACGTAGTGTGCCAGTAGCTAAACATCAGCCCTTACTCTCGGCCAGTCCAACAAAAAATTTAATCGAACGCTAAAACTCTGGCCTAACCGATGGCTGTAGAGGTGCAGAAGATGCTAGATGCTAGCTACATCCCTGAAGTCCAATACCCAACTTGGCTCTCAAATGTCATAATGGTCAAGAAAACCAATGACAAGTGTTGGATGTTCTTTAACTTCACCATCGTCAATGTCGTTTACCCGAAGGTCACCTACCCCCTGTTGATGATTAACACCTTGGTGGATGTAATGGTTGGATACTCTGTAATGAGTTTCCCTGAAGCTTACTTTGGCTACCACTAGAAAAAAAGGCACCAAGCTGATGCAAAAAAAAAAGAAATTTATTACTGCATAAGGTATATTTTGTTTTAATGTAATGCCCTTTGAGCTTAAGAACGCTGGGAGCGACCTATCAGTGTTGTGGATATAAATTTTTCAAATAAAAAAGAAAAGAAAGTTGAGGTGTATGTTGAAGATGTTCTAGTTAAGAGTAAGACAACCAAACAATAGATTGGAGATTTAAAAGAGACATTCGAAACACTCCATAAATTCAATATGAGATTGAACCCCTCCAAGTGCATCTTCAAGACATCGTCTGACAAGTTCCTTTTTTTCATGTTGACTCTAAAAGAATTAAAAGACAATTCAAAAAAAGTACAGGCAATCTTAGACATGTCGCCCCAGTAGAGTACCAAGAATGTTCAGAAACTAATGATTGAATCATTGGGCTTAGTCGTTTCATCCCGAATTTGGGTAATAAGTGTGCAACATTCTTTAAAATGTCAAGGAAAAATCAATTTTTCAAATGGATGACCAAATGTGAGGAGGCATTCAAAAATTTGAAAAAGTTCCTTAGTGTCACCCCACAGTTCCAGAGCCCAAAGCAGACAGAAGAGTTATCACTATATCTCAGATTTGGACGAGAGGCTATAAGCTTAGTTCTAGTCCATGAAGAGGTGGGAAAACAATATCCAATCTACTACACGAGTTGAGTGCTTCATGGTGCCGAATCTAGGTACTTAATTATGGAAAAACTAACCTTCGCTTTGATTATCTAAGCTCCTAGGGTCTGACTGTATTTCCAGATGCATCTAATTTGGGTCATCACGAACCATCCATTAAAATCTATGCTCATACAGCCGGAGCACTCCACTCAATTAGAAAAGTGGATGGTAAAACTCAATGAGTTCAACATCACCTACATTCATCAGACGGTGGTTAATGCCCAAGTAATCGTAGACTTTCTAGCTGACTTCTCCAAGATAGAGGTGCAAGATGAAGGAATTATCACTGAAGACAGAACCTAGACTTATACATCAATGGAGCCTCCAAGCAAGCAACACCAGGGCTTGGGGTGTCTCTGAGCATCCCGGTTGGAGAAAAAATCTGCCAGTCAATCTCTGTGGAATTCAACATCACTAATAATCAGGCAGAGTATCAAGCACTGATCGCCTGATAATATAACATAGTTCTTACACTACATGAGAGCTTTAAATTAACATCGACATTATGTGTTGGAAATTTTGACTCTTACATTTGCGTCGGATTTTGTGACTGATTTGTGTCGAACATAAATTTATTTATTTGCATCATTAACTTGCGTAGGGCTTACGTCTGAATATTTGGCACAAACAACGACGAAATTGACGACCTTGTTGCAGTGCTTTCTGTGTTGGATTTGGGTTAAAAAAATCAATACAAAAGTTTTACTTAAAATGGTCGAAAAAATTGGATACAAACTAGACGATAAATCTAACGTAATAGACCTAAAAAACTCACCCCAAACTTCGAATTCATTTTCTTCTTTTCTCATCCATCTCCTCTCCTCTCTCCGGCAACAACCTAAGCCCTAGCATCTCCTCTGCTCCCTTTCACCATTGTCGGTCATCGACCACCGCACCTCCCCGTTGCCAGTCGCCGTAGCTTCCTACCACCACTGAAACCCCATCGTGATCATAGCCCATTGCTGCTTGTGCGATGATCAAGCAAGGTAACTTCACCCATTTTTCCCTTTTCAAAATTTCTGTATGTATGTGACATTTTAAGTTTAGGTGTTAAGAATATATGAAATGTATGTAAAACTTAGAAGTTTAGGTGTTATGAATGTATATGCATAATTTTAAGTGTTAGCTATGAGATAGTTCTAGAGGATGGTCCCAATATGTCTTATGACTGTGAAAAAAATGGCTTTAATTATTTCTTACTTATTGCAAAATTAAAACTATTATTTTTTGCAACTCACAATTGTTATAATGGAACTCTTTAATGCTAATATTTTTGAGTAATAAATAAAATATAATTTTGAGAATAATTAAAGAAGTATGGTTAATATAATTTTAAGCCACTTTTTCTATTGAATTTAAGGATTTCTTAAACAAAAGGTTGATACAACATGTAGCGTGGAGCTTCTTTGGTCATTAGATGACTCAAATTGGCAGATATTATCTCTTTATTTAGCAAATACAATCATGTTACTCATGCTTTGTTCTAATGATATACAATGTGAAGGGTAAAAAAACATTGTGTTTTGAATAGGTAGTTTGCTTTTGGATAGATAACACGTTGGTGATAATTTAGATTTATAGAGGATATTTTGTATGTGAGGGTTTTATTTATAATTATGCTTCTTTGGCCAGTAATGGTCAGCAATGATCCATTTTATTGCAAGACAAGAAGTGTATAAAATAAAATTGTGGGAAAAGTTAATTGTATGGCGTGTGGCTCTTAAATCAATAATCCAAAAACTAGAAATTGATATCTCTGAAATTTTGAATGCATGAGAAGTGGACATTATGCTTGAGAATGCAAGAGAATAAGTATCTGACATTGGAGTCTATTGTTGGTTTTTTAGTATTATTTTCTTTCATATGTATTACGTATGCTTGTCTATTCTTTTGCTTGCTCTTATTATATTTTTTTTAGTTTTTGCTTGATGATTGCTTTGAAGTTTCCAACATGTTTTTTTCACAATTTAACTTGTTTGAAAAATGTCGCCATAAATAATCTCTGTTGAACATTTTTGTTGGATGTGGCTGCTAGAGATCTTCAAAAGAAGAGCGTTTTGAATCAGTCTGTTTGATATCAATAGCTTTTCATATTAAGATCAAATCTTCCATTGCTCTTTTGGTAACCATCACGTCTATTTCTCTTCTTCTATTTAAGTAATGGAAATGAATTTGTTTAGGGAAAGATAAATCGTCCTTTCAAAAAATTTTTATACTTACAACATTGAACGCAACAATTTTTTTCACTATAAACTTGGCTTTAATTCAACAAGAAAAACCAATTAAAAATATCAAAAAAATCAAATTTAATTCATGAGGCTTTAGCAGATGGCCGGGGCAAGCAAACGATGACAACCGTGCAGGAGGAGGAGAATACAGATGATGTGTAGTTTTTCTTTCTATTTCATCCGTGCTACATCTACATTAATGTCTAGTAGTTCAATGATATTTTTTGACGCAAATGAGACGATAATCCGATACTAATATTTATCGTCCAATACTTTAAATGCAAATTTCGACGCATGTTTCGTCTAAAAAAATCAGACATTAATACACCACAACAACCGACGCAAATTATTTCTGTTGGAATATGCCGACGTAAATTGGACGAAAATAATATCACCGACCCCTAAATTAATGTCAGAAAAAATCAGAAATAAATCAGATGCAAATCCAACAATAACCCTTAAATATGCCATATTTACATCTGATTTGCGTCTGATCTATCCAACACAAATATGTTTAATTCCTATAATGTTAGGATGGATATTGCTTTTAATAATAAACAAACACTTGAATTGGCTGTCTCATTATCTAAGGCAAAGCCAATATTTATAAATCAATTTTTGACATCATGTTTCATCTTGTTCAATTCATTAATTGATGTAAAGGCTAGTTGCTAATGGATTTACTCATGTTCATTGGATAATTTTTGTCATACTTTCTGTCAAATTTCAAAACTTACCTAATCACGAATTTACAATATGTAGATAGTATATATTACTTTGTTGAAAAGGCTTTTAGAAAAGGAATGTCAATTTCGTACACTAAGTCCTAAATTATTCAAGAATTTGTAGATGCTGAGAATACTGAATTTGTTATTGATAGAAAATCAACTTTAGGGTGTTATAATTTTTTTAGAGATAAGTTAGTTACATAGAAAACATTGATTACATTTTATAAGGACATCAAGTGTTAACAAAAAAAAAAAGAGGAGAGAATAATAGCCTATTTTGTGTGTAAAGAGAATTTGGTTTAGTAGAATTTGAATTTCTAGCAATTAAGTTTTTTTTTTAGCGATTGAACAATGGGACATGTATTGTGGTAATTGTACTATAGTTTACATCAACAACATTCTTGTCTCAATAAAAGAATCAAAGACATCAAAATTAATTGTCATTTTAGGCCGGATATCTTTGCTAAAGCTCTAAGTTTCCTCATCTTATCATTTAAATGACAAGTTAAAGCTTAAATAAGTACTTGTGAGTGTGTGCGCGCACGCGCGTATATATTTTCCTTCTTAAGCTGAGAATGTCAATAAACTATGTATGAAATTTCTTTGCCTAAAGTTTGTATATTTGTGGCAGAATTGACAATATGAAAAAAAAAGTGTTTTCATGTCAATCACTCAAAATAATGAATATAACATTTTAAGCTCTCCAACTTTAAATATAACATGTTAACCATGTTTTCATTGCAATCACTGTTCTTTACCCACTAGTTAAAGACTTGAATGAAAGTTTTGAGTGATTAAAATATTATATTTAAAGTTTGTGTGGTTAAAATATTATATTCAATATTTTAGGTGATTGTAATGGAAAAATAATAAAAATAAAAACTACTTGAATAAAAATATTAACGCGTTTTTATTGCTGAAACAGAAGACAAACCTTATTTCTGAGGTACATGTTGTCGTTTTGCAGTTCCATCTCCTGGACAAAAAACGAGCAAATATTTCATAATAACAGAAACATTAAGTGATTGCAGTGAAAATATAACCATGGCGCTTGGCGTTACCCTTTTCTGCATGTACTCTATCTCAGCATAAAGCAATTCATTCTGAAAGCACATGTAAGTTAAAAAATTCAATAAAAGAAAATTTGAATATAATATCTAAATACTTCATAAATTAGCATGCGCTTAACCTTTTTAGATCTGATTTTATTGATGCCTTTCTCCAGTCTTGTTTCAAGTTGCTTGAGGTCCCTTAAGCTCATGGTGCTAAGTGCCTCACCCATCAGATTCCTGCAGAGATTGAGAATTCTTGAACCTATGGACTTTATGATGCAGGAGAGAAGAAAAAAAAAATGAGATTTTTTCAACTGTGTTTCACCTGTTTGAGTTCTGTAAGTTGGTGATTTGCTGACGAAGCTTGGAGGCTTCTTGCAGGTAATACTACACGGTGTAAACGAACTAACGTTAGTTAGAGACCACAAATACACAAAGATTGAAGACATTTTTTCATCGCCTTTCTAAAAATTCATTTCCTCCATACATACAATATTTCACTCGGAAAAAATAAATATGATGACAGGTTTAAATATAATAACTAAATATTTTACTTATAATGGTTCTCCTTTTATCAAATAATTAATCAAATAATTAATTAAATATTCTGATATCTGTCGTATATCAGAAGAAACACCTAGTTTTACACTTATAATAGTCTCATTTTATATGGAATGAATAAAATTTTAATTTATGCTACTCAGAAAATAATTTCATTCAAGAAGCACTTAATATAATGAAATATAGAAATAAACTGAATTCATAGTTTTGATAAACCGCAATCTGTAGAGTGCCAAGAATTCTGACCATTGATTGCATTGGTGCATGCTTCTAAAAAAAATGTAATGTGTCTAGCACAATAAAATAGTCTTTAAATATGATGATAATAAATTTATGAAGGAAATATTTAACTAACAATGTTTGTGCTTCCCATCTCCTTTTCCTGCCCCCTATTTTAGTGTTAATTACTAGATGACTAAATACATGTATTTGTCAAGCAATTCGTAAATTTGGTCCTATACTTGTAATACCTGTTGATGAAAGTAACCTGCTTAGCAAGCTTTTTTTGAATTGCATATTCTTATTTGTTCATTAAAAGCACTTAGCATAACAAAAATATAATAATCAATATTACCATCAGCATGATAAAACCACCTAAAGAAATTCTTCGCATGTACAAATTCATCGTAAATTTAAAATAGTGCTCAATGAGGTACAGGCTCTACTATTCTTTTATGATTTTTAATAATATTGGATTTGATTAACCTGCTTTCTTCATTGTCAATATGATATTTTAATCTTTCATAACTATCTTTTTATTGTATCTTTTAGCTTTTGTAGTGCATGACCGAATCATCAAAATCTATTCTCCATGACATTATTTTTAGTTTATGTAACATAGCATGGGATTTTGATTCACAAAATATAGTTATTTAAGGAAAAACTGAGATGAGGGGGCTTTCACAAGATTAGGTCACCCATTTATTTGGATCAATGAAACTTAAAGTTCTATCGTGGTTGTTGAATCCAAATAAATCTTGTGGATCACACCCAAGGAATAGAGTGTAGGACAGACGAGTAAAACAAAAAGAGTGAGAAAAAGAATGATTGAGAGATTGTGTGCACACAATAACATGAGAGTTTTGATAAAGTACATTCAATAGTCCTTTATTGGAGAAATGACCATAATTTATATGTTCCAAGGGTATATTGTAAAAATACATTATTGTCATTATTTTAATATGAAAGTTACAAGTCATTGTCATGCCTTTTTGTATCTGTAACCAACCCCAGAACCCATTCATATTTATAACTGACATAGGCAACATTTTTATTCATAACTGCTTGAAGAGGGGCATCTAACGACTCGATACACTTGTCATTTGGTAGGCCAAAAATCTTTGCCGGCCGGCATACATTTGGTCGACTGAAATGGCATTGGTCGCAACCCTCTCAATGGAATCTTAAATAGTGACCCTCTTGTCATTTGGGTGAACTTGGGTCATCAGGTCGAGAGGATACCACTATTATCTGACAATTAGCTCTCCTTGGACAAGGGGTCTTCTCAAAGGATCAGAAAGATGTTCCATGGGCCCATTGGCCATCTTGATCAAAAATTCCAGAATCGACCGAGAGAGCTGTTAATGAGCAACTGTCCCACGGATTAGGTGTATCTATTCATTTTTTTTTGTTGTACTTTTGTTTGGTCAATTCAAAGTTCTGACCGAAGGAAATGACGCTTGGCTTTTCCATTTTCTGCCTATTCTGATACACTATCATTTGGTGTTCATATGCAAGATCCATTGGATTTCGTCGCGATATATGCAGTCATATTTTTTATGTACAATGGCATTTAAATGTCCTTAGATTTCCCTTTAATTCATATGAGAGTAGGACAAGAATTCCTATCTACAAAATTATGGTTTTTTTAAGTTCTTCCTTGGAAAGAAAACAACAGTCTGAAACATATAATTTTTCTAAAGTAGATAACTTTTATTACCAAAAAAAGTGAAGTCTTTCATAATCTAGGAAAGAGAAGTGATAAGATTGATGTTATTTCTCCAATATTCTAGAATATTCTATCTTGTCTTAAATAGAATATTTAAGGATATTTGTATTAAATGAGAACACTTTAGAATATTTAAATAGAAAGAATCTAGAGTTTTAGAATTTTCTAAATTTAGTCTTTCATGCCTATAAATAAGCATAAACATACTGTTGTTTTGTAAGTTGAAAACTATTCAACAAAGTTTAGTGATCCAAATCTCACACTTCTTATCAAACTATATCCAACATCTTACGTACTATGTTCGAATAAAACAAAACACACTATATAAAAACAAAATAAAACATCTAAGGAAATCTATCTAAATGAAGCATGAATTTGAGACAGGCACATAATGATTCATTAACATTTTAAGTGGAGGGTCAGCATTGGTAAGAAATCAATCCATGATGGGAATAGGATGGGGACTCGATGATGAAATCTAATGAAGAAAAACTTTAACCTCACAAGTCAAAGTTCTACCCAAATAGGGATCCCGAGGACTAAGAACACTAAACCATTTTGTTACAAAAATGATGAAGTTGATTAACTTCTACTTGGCTAGAAGTAGGTAATAGTAGTTGATATGTAGAATACACATAAAAATTTAGCTCATAAAAAATAAAATCATTACAAATGACATTAGAGTTAATACTATTTATTGTGATAATTCAGGGGGTTTTAATGGTAGTTAGATGAACAACTAAGTTGAGATTTTCTTTTATATCAATAAATTTTGAGTATCAAACCTAAAATAGATGAAATGACTAATTTTAATTTTAATATTATTTTGCAAAAGATGAAATGATTGCAATATATGCAGTAATTAGGCTATGATTTGACTTGTATAAGAATATATTAATTATTAATGGAAAATGTATTAACTATGTCAAATTCCTCAATAGATTCCTTAGAACTATTGTACAACTTTTGCCCACATAGAAAATGAAGCTAGAAAATATAAGCAAAATTTATCATTTGAATCAATTATGAAGTTCAAATTTATTCCTCACAACCATTGTCATTAGACGAAACTTAGTCACTACTTCCTTTGAGCAAACACAACTATCACCATTTCCACTTTGTACTCCTTTTGTTCTCCATCCAGTTATCAATGGCCATTTTCCTTTTAGTCAACATCATCTTACATTGTTTCCCTCTTTTTTGGTGTTTTAACTCCCATGATTTGTGGTCGAAACCGTCTATACCCTAATCTCATACATGTTATACATTATCACCTTTTCCACTTCCAATGGCTTCCACCATCAATTGCTTAATTCAATTTTGTTTATTCAACCAGCTACCAACATAACATCCTCTTACCAATCTTGCTTTCCTTGTTGCAATAACCAAACTATAATTTTCAAACCCTAGCCATAGTTGTGTTTTGTTCCATGTTGTTTTTTTTTCTTTGACCAATTATCATTTAACCTTCTCATCACCTTTTTCCATCTTGGGACTATCAATTATAGGTTCCAAAATCCTCTCTTCTTGACCATGTAATATGGGTTTTTTGAGATCTAATTTGAAGATGCCTTTTGGTGCCACTACCTTTGATTTTCCAGCCTTACAAAAATGTACATTCAAGCTGATGGCGTGCATAAAAAATATTTTGATCTTTCTTTGATGAAACTTGCATTTAATTTTCAAGGTTCACAATCTTTCGTTTAAGTTAAATCTTCAATCACTTTAGTTGGCATGGGATTATTGTATGCATTTCTCTTCTTTAGCTATGGAGAATCTAAATGGTTTGTCTTCTATTAGGATAAGATTTCATCCATTCACATTGGCTTCTTATGAGATCACTCAAATTTGTTTCCCATGAAATTAACTTTTTAATTTAATAACAATGTATAATCTCTTACTAGTTAGAAAATATATTTATTATAGCCTCTTTTCAAATTCATCAAAATGATTTAGCTAGCCTGGTGCTCTCTTGGTTTATTTTATTTTTATTCTTGTTCACCATTAGTGTCATTCTAAAGTTTGATAAAATGACTTTATTTTTGTGACTTGAAATATTACTATTATCCAACACAAAGAGATGTTTTCTAGATTTTGCATTAATTAATTTTATTATCTAATGCAAAAAATGTTGTGCTAGCCATTAATTTATTGAAGAAGTCAATTCATTTGACTCACAACCTAGACAATCTAATGTCAATGAGGAAAAGCTTTAAAGTTTATTCTTTCTCCTCTTTCATTTCTTCCAATTAGTGATCTTTTACATTTTGGGACTAAGAACCCATATGCTCAATCATATGCTTATTTTATATCAAAATATGATTTTCTTATGAATATTTAAACTATTTCAGCACTCTTTAGAATCAACATGGAAAAAAAATGAAAATGGTTACTGTAAGAAGTTTTCTCACCACACAAAAACTTAACGAGGTTTCTAATGAGCATTATCCTAGATAAATTTGAAATTAATTATATCTAGTGTCTCAATTTGAGCAGGATTTCATTTTTTTCCAACTAGTTTTTATTTGGCTTCTTTTTATGTGATTATGGTTACCTTATTGTTAAATTATATTTGGTTTTATCCAATTAGCCCCAAGGCCTACCACCACAACAACAACTATATTTGGTTTTATCAAAATTTTGTATTAATTTAGTTTTCTAAAAGATCTTATCATTTCATAATTTTTCAAACAACATCATGTAATTAATAATTAATATATGAATTAATTTGTCTTCATGTTTAATGAATTATTCATTGAATTGGATAATTTATTATAAACTACTTTATAAGTAACTTTATAGATAATATTCCGTTGAATCTATTCAGATAGATACATTTGTTTTGTATGCTAAATTATTATTATTTTTTTATTTTAGCTTATACATATATAAATCTTTAAATTTGAATAAGCTCCATTTTAATTTTAATGGTTTGGTTATCACCATAATTTTAATTTCAAGGTAAAATCATTTCCTTGCATCGCAATAAATAACTTTTGTTATAAATTTAATTAGTAAACAATTTCAAATTCTTATAGCCTATTCTAATAATTGAGCATGAGAAAAAAAAAATTGTAATCTAAGATCAAGTTACTTCTAACTCTATTAGAATCTACTGATCATAGAGCCTCATATGCATCTTAGATAAAAGAATCAAGAGAATATAATGGAGATGTTTATGAATCATCAAACTCAATTGTAGTTACAATATATTCAAAAGAAAATAATTCAAGGTTCATATTATGCTAAAAAAATATTCTAGTGTCAAGAGGTGTATATGTCATAAAATATAATTAGAGTTAAACATATGATCTAGAGGCCTATAAGCATCGATGATAAAAGTGAGGAAGAGATTATAAAATTTATAAGAAAAGGAAACCTAATGATAAATAGTGCTAAAAGATTTTTTGAGAATAGATTCATGGAGTGATAGTTAGAGCTTAAAAGTTGGATAAACAATATAAATTAGAGGGGATAAAAATAAATGTTTCTCTAGGTTTTAACTGCAAGCAATTAATCTTTTCTATTCAGGATTACAATAAATTCATGGTTTTCAATATCTTTATAAGGATTTAGTAACTTATGTGGTGCATGAAAGCATTATGGTTAAATAATCTATTATGATATATTTATTTGGGCTTTCAAGTGTAAAAGCATAAATGGAAAAAAGGAAAGTTTAGTGAAAGCACATACTTTGTTTAAATTTTGTATGAAATATTTTTAACAATCAATTATTTCATTTCATATTTAATATAGGTTTAACTATTGTTGAACATATAAAGTCATGTATCTTTACTCTCTGTATGTTATTTTTTTATTGCTTATGGTGAATTATACTCAATTATATTGATGCTTCCATGTTAAGTTGCATAATGTCGTCAAGTCCATACTTTAAAATAAGTTTTATTAAAATATCCTTTCAAACTTAATGCTTAACCATCATTTATTTTTCATTATTGCAATATACGACTTGATTCTAAATAACTTTAATATTGTGGCATATCCATATAGCCTAGGCTCTCCCACTGAAATTTTAGAAAGACAAACATGCTATTATATTACCAAAGTACATAGAACCACAAAGTGGCATTTGATCCTATATATGAATGACATGGGATAAACATTAAACCAAACTTCATAAAAAAACATTTAAATCGTGAGATCATTACACAAAAATGTTGAATATATCATAATGTATAGCATATTAGACAATATACTTGCTCCATGGAGCAGTTGAAAAACTTATTGCATCTTTTTAAGATTATAGTGAGCCTCTTCATCACTTCAATGTTTGATTTTAATAGTAAATACTATATACTATTCACACTAATCAATGCTCTTCTAATGCCACAAAATGTTTTATCTTGATAAAATTTAAACTTAAAGTTAGTAAAACTATCCAAATGACTTTATTTAGCAAAAAACCTCATAACTATTGAGGTATTATAATCTTTTGACTATGGATTTTAACATCCAAATTACACAAAAAAGATTCATAGAGGCTGACAAATAAACTACAAGTTCATGACAATAAGTCACAGAATAATAGAGGTAAATCATTTCAAAGAAATGCATCATTGCCAACATAACACATCATTTCAACCAACGGCTACACCTTACAAAGAGAGAGATCTCCTTGATAATGAATGTACCTAGCATACACTTCTCCTTGACTGTAATCGATAAATATAATTGATGTCAAATTAGAAAAATACTAGATTAATTGCTGCCACCAAAAAAGCACTATCATCTCCTTATGTTCTAACAAAATACTACATCATTCATGAATATTAAGATCATAATTAAGAAAATATTATTATATATGCTTCATAGTCCAGGAGCCTATTCACAACAAGAAGCTAAAAGTTTTCTTCATTGCTCACTTCAAACAATGATCCAAAAAGGCATTTTAAGAGAAAAAAAGAACATGCATGTCTCATGATATTAGATACATAGAGCAAGAATAGTCATTATTCTTAAACAATTTGACCAATGCACTAAGGTGGAAAGCCATATCTGATTTTATTTATGATGTATATGTTGCCTTTAGTTTTGAATTCATTATTTAGGGGTGATGATTATTGTTATAGATTTATAACCTTCAAAATGTTGTTATAAACATCACAAAATGTATCATTAGTCAATAAACTAACATCGTGCTAATTAACATCAAGCATAAATTTGATATTTAAATGAATAATTTATTTAATGATTTTGAAATTGTTTAGGTTGGTGCCATAATTGTAATGTTTTCAAAGTTTTTAGGAAGTGTATTGAGATTAAAAGCTCAACTATACTATCAATAATCTTTTCAAAGAACAACATGCCAAATATTCATATTGTTGACTTTGTTGTAGTCTTCACTTTGATGGCATCTATTTTATCTATTTGTAACAACTTCTTAGCAATTTCAAGGTAATTTTCTCTATCTTAAAAAGTTTCCTTGAAGTGTCTTAAAAAAGGTTAAGCTTTTACTATTTGATGAGATTCCTTATATTTCTTTCCTTGGACTATAAGGTACTTGAATCAATTTATGATGAAGTATGGCTACTTGAATTATGAGCATTAGATCACATGCAAGCCTCTAATAGATCAAAAGTTGTTGTCATTGTAAATATTGCCCTATGTGTAAGCACCCTTTTTGATATAGAGTAGCATGAAAACCCATTAACCGTCTTTAATTAAAAATGTAATTTACTTTCATGATCTTTTCAAAAACTTTTAGAGTTCATTAGTATTAGTACCACTTATCTTAGATTAAACCTTAAAGAGTTGGCCATGTTAATTATAAGAATAATTTATTATGAGAACATAGCTTTGGGCATGCTTATCTGCTACTAGATCAAAAAAATATTGAAGATTAGGTTAATTCGAAGAGTATAATAACTAAATTATGATTCTAATAATATCATTATTTAAATGTAAATAAGAAGTGGTGGTTATGTGTTATCTTTTTTTTTTTTAAGATCATAAAAAAGATAGTGATTTGGTCCCATAGATAGTTGCCTTAATTGATTCAATAATCAACTATCTTAAGTTTTTTTCCATGATGCCTTATCTTTCTATTTTGTCCAACACATATCATCAAATTTTTTTCCATCACAAATATTGCTTTATTTATATCATCTTCACAATGCATGCATCACTTATCACAAATCACCATTCTTTATAATCCTTTTTTAATTATTTTGAATCACTTAATCATGATTATACTTGATCTAAAATTAGTCTCTATAATAGAAAATATTTTTTGCTTCACAAACCAGTTAATTTCAACAATCTCAATAAACAAATCATAGTAATTTTTTTATATTGACAGCTAGTTATCCAACTACATTGTTCAAAAAGGACTTGCTGGCTTCAACAAGCGATATATTAAAGATTTTTCAAAAATAAGTAAGTCTTTGTGCCAACATTTAGAAAATGATGCAAAATTTGATTTTAACCCAGAGTGCCTAAATGCTTTTGAGTTATTAAAAGAAAAATTAATCATCGCTCTTATTATAGTTTCACCTAATTGGTGGAGACTATTTGAGTTGATGTATGATGTGAGTAATTATGCAATTAGAGCAGTTTTAGGCCAAAATAATGATAAAATTTTTAAAATTATATACTACGCTAGTATAACTCTGAATGAAACTCAAATTAATTATATCACTAATGAATATGAGTTATTAGCAATAATATATGCCTTTGATAAATTCAAGTCATATCTCATTGGAGCTAAATGCATTGTGCATGCAAATTACTCTATTATAAGATATTTGACGTGCAAGAAAGATGTAAAACCAAGATTAATTAGATGGATCATTTTGATGCAGGAATTTAACTTTGAAGTAGTAGATAGGAAGGTATCTGATAATCAAATAGCTGATCATTTATCTAAATTAGAGCAGGAAAAAACATTCAATCTTGAAAATGAAATTAATGAACATTTTTTATGAGAAATTATACACTGTTACTGAGTGGCGTGTATCGTGCTATGACGACATAGTTAATTTAATTGTTAGTGATCTTATACCCTATGGATTAACATACCAACAACAAAAGAAATTTGTACATGTTGCAACGTTTTACTTTTAGGATGACCCATTTTTAAATAAGAAATGTAATAAACAAGTTATTCAGAGATGTGTACCTTATGAAGAGACCCAAAAAATATTCAAAAATGTCATGATTCTGATTTTGGAGGACATTTTTGAGTTGGTAGAACTACATAAAAGACTTTACAATCTGGATTTATTGGCCTACTCTATTTAGGGATGTTATTATTTATGTTAAAACATGTGATCAAAGTCAGTGTGTGATTGCGGGCGGTTTTGTGGTGTGCGTTGTAAATATCTTTCAATATTACAATACACACACAACAACATTAATAGTAAATATGCAGTTCAATCTCAATAAAAATAAGTTCAGTATAAGTAATTTTATCTTTTAAAATCTCTAAGCTGTCAAAACTGTAATAATAACGCAAGTATACGTATCACTCAAGTAATTAAAGACTCTAATGGAGTCCTAAGTATTGATCCGACATGGAGTTGGAAATTCTTATTGTTATTGCGTCAAACACAATATTCAAACTATAAAACTTAAGCAAGCAAAACAAATCTAACGTAAATTTAATGTTTGCTAAATGAAATGTAGTTAAAAGAATTAAGTTAATTAATTTAATTGTTAAACTTCAAAACTAAACTTATGAAGACTAAACAAAATTTTGAAACGAATAGTTCAAATTTAAGAAAATATCATTCCACTTTACAATGAGTTTATGGAGTGTGAAGAAATTAAAATCATTTAAAGTACACATAAAATCATATTGTGCGAAATAAGAGTAATCCTATTTTTTACCCTCTGAGAGTGACATTGGCTAATCCAGAATTTGGTCCCTAAGTCCATGGATAGGTTGAGAGGATAATGGTTGTTACTCTAGAGCTCTCACTTCTCCATCGCCCGAGGGCTAACAATCTTACTTTAGTTTCCAAACAACTAGACCAAATTAAAGATTTCAATCTGTCACTTTAAAATCTCCAATTCTGCGCCCATCAAAGTCTATTTCCCAATTTATTTGCACGCAACCCCATGGATGACATTCTTACCCGTGAAACTGAATGTGACTCTTACCTTATTGTAGAAAGCATAGCTCTTTCGGATCGTATGTTTCTCAAAAAATTTTAACCTTTCAATTGGCTAGATCAAAACGTAAATCAAGATCAGAGTTCGAAACATCATAATTTGTTGACATTTAAAAACTTATAAAACAAAACTAATTCTTCACAAAACCTTATCTCATTATAGAGAGAATGATAAAAAAACTACTTAGAATTCATGAGAAGGATACGACAAAACATGAATTTCATATATAAAAATAAGTTTACAAAACAAAGAAACAAAAAAAAACACAACTTATCTCACACTTCTTCCCAAGCAAATCTCTAGAAGTTCCCTTTAAGCACTTTCTCTCTTTATAACCACACTCAAGTGTAATGAAGAAGAAATCTATTACATTCCCTCTCCTCTTATAACCCTAGAAGAAAATTCTCTCTTCTCCAAGACTTCCCTCTCCTTCTATAACCTTAGAACAAAATTCTCTCTTCTCCAAGACTTCTCTCTCACGCCATCTCTCTTCTCTAGACTCCTCTCCTTTTAATTAGGACCAGCCTTCTTTCAAAAGGAATTCAAAATTCCCTCCAATTCCTCCCCCCAAAAGTCACTTCTTTTAACATCAAGAGACAAGTCCCTTCATCAAAGAGACATATCTCTTCATTAAAGAGCATTTTCAAAGTGTTTAGATGCATTAAATCACTTCATAAGATGTTTGAATTGTTTGGAGCCTTCAAAACCGCTCAAAAATAGTCACAAATTGCCTTACTTTGTCTTAATTCATCTATGGCACTTCTGGTGCCAATTCTAGTGCATCTGACGCCAGCCTAATGAAGTTTGCACTTTTCTCTATAAAATGGCGCCTCTGATGCCAGTTTTTGGCGCTTCTGGCGCCATCTCTCTAGAAAATGGTGCCTCTGGCTCCAGTATCATGAAAATTTCTATTTTGGCTCCAAATTTTCTCTTTTTTACTACTTTTTGCTCCAAATGCCTAAAATTAATATGTCTGTAACAAAAACATGAAAATACCCTTATTTAAAGTGCAATATGACCAAAATAAGCATAAAATGTATACATAAAATAGTATATTATTTTGGTCTATCAGCGTGTAGGCGATATTTCGAGAAGGAATGAAATACCCCTAAACTTTACATTGGAAGTTGAAATTTATGATGTATGAGGTTTGGATTTTATGGGACCATTTATACCAATCTTTCGTAAACTTATATATTTTAATCGTAGTGGACTATGTTTCAAAATGGATTGAAGCAGTTGTTTTACCCCGCTACGATGCTCAGAGTGTTTCAAAATTCTTAAAGAGAAATATTTTTACCAAATTTAGAATGCCAAGAGTGATCAATACAGATGAAGAAAATCATTTTAGGAATAATAAAATCAAAACATTAGTTGAAAAATATGGCATTAAACATCCAATTGCCACAATTTATCATCCACAAATCAGTGGTCTAGTAGAATTATCTAATCGTAAAATTAAAAAGAATCTTGGAAATGACCTTAAATTCTAATAGAATGGACCGGTCTGCCTGATTGGATACCGCATTATGGGTCTATAGGACTGCATACAAAACTTATATAGGAATGTCCCATTTTAGACTAATTTTTAGAAAAACTTGTCACTTACTAGTGGAACTGAAGCATAAAGCTTATTTAACTATTAAGGAATTTAATTTTAATTTGAAAGATGTTGGTGAGAAATGATTATTGCAATTAAATGAGCTCAAGGAGATTAAAAATGAATCTTATGAAAATGTTATAATTAATAAAGAAAAAATGAAAAATTGGCATGATTGAAAGATATTAAAAAAGGGATTTTGAACCTAAACAAGAAATTTTTTTATATGGTATAAGATTGAAATTATTTCCTGGAAGGCTTAAGTCCAGATGGCTGGGGTTATTTATTGTGATGAAAGTCTACACAAATGTTGAATATCGAAAAACTTACTAAATATTTAAAGTGAGTGGACATAGACTAAAACCTTACTTTGATGGACACAAACATATCTTTAATGAAGTCTTAATGTTGGGTAAACCAGAATAAAGATTGAATACAACAGACTGACGACGTTAAACCAAGCGAGCTGTGGGAGGCAACCCATAGTTATCTCTATTGTTGATTTAAGTTCATTTTGTTTAATTTAGGTGTTTTGGGTGAATTTTATGTACCATGGATACCTACATGTTAAGAAGATGCATAAAACACTATAATTATTGATCCAAAGGAGGTTATGAGTGTTTTTTGGACCTTAGGAGAAGTGGTGCAAATTTGTGCACTGGTACCTAAGTGCCAGATTACAGTGAGCCTGACACATAAGCGCCCAGATTTGGCACCTAGGTGCCACATTTTGAAAATTGTCCTGTAACATTCTTTTGACAAATTTTGCATGAAAATTTCCTATTTAATTCATAAAACCTTTCATTTGAAGTCATCTGTGATCATTTGAGAGGAATAACATCCACCAATTCTTAATCTCATGACTTCTAACACCAAAGGAAGCATAAGTCTTGCGATCTTAGCCCGAAAGAAGTTCATTAGCGAGGTTGCATAGAAGTTATATGATAAATCTCTTATGAAGAAGAGATTAATCAAAGAAAGAGGTTTCATTACTCCCGGTGGTCTTGTGGAGGAGATAGTTGCGCAGAGGTGTTGGGAAGTATTTTTTACACTACTGCTGCCATTGTTATCTCTATCGTGAAGAAATTTTATGTTAATCTTCACAGGATTAACCAGGAATTTGTCTTTGTTCAAGGCAGGTTGGTGCCTTTCACTCAGAATCAATGAATTGTTCTTGATAAAGAATATTCTAATGTGTCATTATGCCAACTTTGCTCCTGTTAGAGACAATCTTAATGAACTATTTAGATTTCTAAGAAAGGAAGAAGAAACCTAGGAAATGAGAAATGACTTTAAGGTTAGTTTTCTTGCTTCATTGTTAAATCCAACCTCGAAGTCTTGGCATTTCTTTATTTCAGCCAAGTTACTTTCTACCACGAAACTCAATGAAGTGATGAAGGAGAGCGCTATCCTCAATTATTGTATTCAAATGTGGAAACTAATTGATGTGGGGGCTTGATGCCCCTAAAAATGTATTATTTTTTATGTTATATCTTATAATGATATTGCTTTTAAAAGGTATGTTTTTTTGGTTACAGGTACATCAAACTGAAGAATTTAGCGTGATTGGAGAAAAATGAACAAAAATGGACCAAAATGGAGCAAACCGGAGCAAATCAGGTCAAACCGGCGCACCCTGGAGCCATGGGGACCAAAACTAGGGACTTAAGTGCCTGTGCCCGGCACTTAAGCGGCAAAAATGGCGCTTAGGCACCACCAGATAGAGAGGAGGGCACTTAAGCGCCAAAAATGGTTTTCAACATATCTTCTAGAATATACATCAGATTTGGGACGATTTTTGAAGTGGTGCTTCGTGTGTCTCTTGGGGAATTCATTAAAAATAATAAAAGGGACTTTCTAGAAGGATTTGGGGTGGTTATAAGGAGTTTTGAAGTGGCACTGGGGCACCATTTGGAAGATTCATTGAATATGGACATTTTTTGAAGAGACACTTAAGCAACTCTTGGGAAATTATAAATAAGGCTTGGAAATGTTTTTAAAATTACTCTTGGACTCTTAAACTAATATGAAGAGGAGAAGAAGACTTGGAAAAGGAGAAGAAGGGTTGGGCTAGAGCCCCAAGGGGGGCGACAAGGAGATAGAGAAAGAGAGAGAGTGGGGGATTTATTCTTTTCTTTTTAATTTGTTCTTGGAGAGGATTGTAAGGAGATTTATTTTGCTATATAAGGAGAGCTTGGTTTCCATCAAAGATAAGTATTTTTATTGTATTTTGATTTAAATCTAGTTCTTTATTTGCATGGTTTTAAAGTATTGTTCAATGAAAAGTTTTTGTTGTTTTTCATGTGTAGTGAGTAGTTTTCTTTACTCTTCCTTCTTTTAATGAATTAGTATGCATGTATAGGATATAGAATTGAGTAGAGTGAGAATATATTGTGATGTTCTTACTTTGTTATTCATTTATATGTAAACTTGATCAACTTGCATGTTAAAATCTGTTGTAAGAACATGAAAAATCTGTGATGGTATTGTCTCAATCAACTGTGGTAGAATCACATGAGATTGTATGAATGAGAATGTAGTCCATATAATTAAGTGTAAATAAATAGGAAAATAATCTTTGATGAGTGTAGAATTAAAGGACTTTAGAGTGATAGGTTAAAACCCTCTAATTTGTTATTTTAGGTTTTGATGCGAGATGTTAGCCTCTAGGTGGAGGGATAAGAGGGAACTCTAGAGTGAGAGCTAGTATCTTCCATGCCTAGCCTATCTTTAGAACTATTCAAACTTTAGATTAACTAATGTTATTTATAGCATCTCTAGTAAGGATAACGAATATAATTGCTCCTATTTATCACAATCTCACTCACTACTTATTTTAATTTTACACATGTCACTATATTCATTGCATGAGGAAGAGTAATTTTAATACTAAACCTCACTTTCTGATTTTCACTAAGTATTTTAGCTTAGATGTAGAAGTAGTATTGTAGTAATAATTGTATGATATAATCAAAACCAAACCATTATCGAACTTGAAAGCTAGAGCGCGTTATTCTATACTAGAACTTCTCTTAAAAGCTACTGTGATTAAGCTCGATCTCTGTGGGATGGATATTCAACGCTTAATTAAAAGCTCTATATTACTTAATAATGATACTTATACTTGCGTAGAATCACTACAATTTAAATATATAATTGAAATCT
Organism: Phalaenopsis aphrodite; assembly: GCA_003013225.1. Taxonomy (NCBI): domain Eukaryota; kingdom Viridiplantae; phylum Streptophyta; class Magnoliopsida; order Asparagales; family Orchidaceae; genus Phalaenopsis; species Phalaenopsis aphrodite. Next base: position 116,261 of record NEWO01000424.1, on the reverse strand, counting down.
TACTTTGCTTAGGATCAAGTTTTTGGCGCCATTACCGCGGATTAAAATCTTTAAGTAATGGTATCAACTTCATAAATCCTTACATATAAAAAATATCGGGAACACGTTTTTGGAGCTGTTGTCGGGGATCGCAACAGTTGATCTTGACTTTTAAGAGAATTTTAGTTTAAGTAATTAGGATTAGACATGGAAAACTGTAGTGTCGTAAGAACTGTTTTTGTGCGAAAACAGCTTGTGTGAAAAATAAGGTGTTTGTGAAAATATTTTGTTGTGTTGAATATATGTTTTATTTTATTTGTTTAACTGTTAATGTATTGTTTGTTGTGTTGTTTATGCAAAATAAATGATCTGCAACACTTTTGTCTTCTGATCCTGAGTTAGAAAAAAGGAAAAAATTAAAAAAACAGAAAGAACTTGAAAAACTAGAAATAGAAATGAAAAACATTCAAAATTTGAAAGTTTGATTGTGGTTCGACATTGGGAAAGATTTTGCTACGTCACCACTGTAGCAGTTATCTCAGTTGTACGGGAATTTGACTCCAACCTTCGAGAAGCCTCTGAAGACCAGATATTTGTTCAGGAAGAAGTGTAGAGTTTACACCAGAGCTGATCAACGCTCTTTACAGCTGCCAAATATAACAAATTGCGATTACTCTTCATTTGAGCTTATTGAGTCGCAATCGGATGAGGTTATTTCATTTATGACTGACGGAAGGGGAGTTTGGAAAGTTAAGAATGACCACAAGGTAAACTTTTCTGCCTCAATGTTAAATGCACCCTCCAAGGCATTACACTAGTTAATTTATGCACGACTTCTTTCTTCCAATCATCTTAGTGAAGTTACTAAAGAGAGAGCAGCCTTGAACTTTGAATTCAACAAATCAAATCTATAAATATTGGCTCTTTGATTTACCAGAATATCCTCTTTTCTTCAAAAGATGGAACCACTGGAAGTTTAGGATACTCTGCCCTAATTTTTACTTTATGCCAACAATCAAAAGTAGGATATGAGAGATGGGACTAGCTATTACAACCTCTTAAACCCATTAGCAGAACCAATGTGCATGCATACAGGCTACATGTTGGATTGAGGTCATGGGGTGGAAGTCCAAATATTCCTTCTACCTCCACTTCAAGACCATCTACCTCAGGTGCAACTGCTTACCCTTCAGCCACTCTGGATGGACTTCATAGTAATTATCAGGCACTGGTGCATGATATTGCATATCTACAAGGTAAAGTGATTGATATTGAAGATAAGATTGATCACATTCA
>NEWO01000424.1:95130-105489 GCA_003013225.1 Phalaenopsis aphrodite | reverse complement strand
AAATTAGCCCTTAATTGTAACTAACCTTATGTTTGCTTATTATTAGTCTTGGGAAGTATTTCTAATTAATAAAGTATTCATAAAATGTAATGTACAACCCATTGTGATTTAATATACATAAGTATGCTTCAATCTACCTCAATTGATTACAAAAGATTTGCGTATCATGAAGAGTTAAATGTAGAGTCTGTAAATTTATTTATTTTTTGTGTGATAAAAAAAATATTTGATCAGTGAAGTGAGAATTCAAGAAAAAAAAAATGATCATGTAAAAAAGGATTAAAGATGGAAATTGAAAGGCAATGCATCTATTCAATAAAATTGATAACATCTAATTTAATTACATTCAAGGATCTATCTTCCATTGGTTATAAAACATGATTATATCTCAAATATAGTGGGTCCGTACTATTTCCTGTTTATCATTAAAAAAATGTATTTCGAATCCAAATTCGGTCAAAACACTTGCAATTGAAATAAGAGGAGCTCTGCCTATGATGATGTAGTAAATCAATATTGTGTCTCTTTATAAATGCAAGTTAAAGATGACCTTAGAAATATTCTTAGTTAACAATAAAAAAAGTATCATTATGAACATTAAATGTCATACAAGACCAAGAAATGGTGAATTCAACTTTACTAAAATTTGAAATTTTCTTAATCTATTTGAGTAACTTCCCTGATTGGTTTACTAGTTTTCTTATTTATTTTTGTTTCAATTTTTGACAAATAAAATTCTAGTTTCGCTGTTTTTTTTTTTTCTTTAATCTTTTTGGAATGTAGTTAGGTTCTCATATGTTATGATTTTCATTTTGATTAAGCAATTTTCCTTTTTTTTTGCTTTAAAAGAGTTGCTAGGGTTTTCCTTAAGAAAATAATTAATAAAAATGGGCTAAATTACTATTATTATTATTTAGTTTAATTCACTTGAATTTGTATTTCAATGACATAAATTTAGTTAAAGTATTGAAATGAAAAAAATATCAAAGCTATTATTTTGACTTTTCAAGAAAATAGCTATTTCAACAAAAAAATTGATGCGTAGAGGCTAATCATTATGGATTTTGTGACTTACCTTTATATTTTTTTGGCTTGCTTTTAAATAGCTAATGTTGACTTCTTGTTAGAGGTCTTATGGGTATCAATTAGATGATTAATTCAGATGATGCCATGAACAACATTCAAACTGAAATCAATAAAATATCAAACTAATACAAAATAACTTTATTAGGGCTTATAGGCTATATACTATTGGATAAAAAATCAATCTAATTAAAATATTGACTAATCAAAGATATTCTTTTGAGGCTTTTCATTTGCTAACATCTTTTTCTATTGATCTCAAGATTATTAATTGTTTCTTTTACATGTTATTTTAAGTTGTTTCTCTTTTTGTTTCAATTATGACATTTTATATTTTGGTAGAAATTATCAAAGTACTAGTTCCTAATATATGTGTCATCTTTAAGAGATTATAAATAATTTAATTAGTTTTCAATTACTAGACAATATGGTTTATGCAAATGAATCTTAGTGGAACTTTGTGTGCTAATAAAAAAAAATCTTACAATTGCACTTATTGTATCAACTACTTGCATTAGTTATCTTCAAGAATATGGTCAAAATATTTATTAACTTGCTAATGAATGTTATGGTATTGTTTGGACTTGTAATTACAAGTATTTAGTAATGAATTCTAAATATAGGGATTTTAGATAAATCTAACTAATTTGTTTAGGAAAATGTAAAAAATATAGCACTAAAATTTTTAAAATTTAAATTTACATTTTATGAATTTTTGTATTTACCTTGTATTCCTAACTTTAAATGTGGTGATTGTGAGCTTCTTTTACTTATTATATTTTAAATAATATATCTAATCACTCATTTATTAAAGTTAATTACTCTAATTAATAAAAAGATTTATTTATGTCCTCATTAATTATGTAGACTTAATGGCTTAAGCTTTTAGTTGAAAAGTTGCATTTAAATACGACTGTATTTGACTTATCAATGCACACTGACCAAAAGATCTTAATATGTCACATTTTTATCTTTAAATCTATAAAATGGTTCGTGTACACAGTGCAAACATATAGGGTTAAAATAAATATAGTAAACTTTATGATATTATTTTTAAGTAGGATCATTTAAATTATGCTTAATACTTTAATCATTAGTCTATTACATCCTATAAATCATGAATATCATAACTATATTTTATTTTAGTTTCTTAATTTCTTAGAACTCATGGGTGTTTCCTTATTAGGCTTTTAAAGCGAACTAAAATAAAGGATATTTAAAGTTTTTCATTATATATTTAATTGACTTCTATCATCAAGTGTCTTACCCCATAATTTTTATGTATGCCTAAGCCTGAGCACCATATTCAATCTCATAACCTTGAAGTATAAAATAAATGGAATACGATTTTAAATTTTCTTTTAATTCTTACTGTGACTCCCTCACATATTTTATTAAATGTATTTAACATGTAGAAAAAAAATATAATTAAGAATTAATTATTATGTTAATATTGCATTATGTTATGTCTTATTCTTTTAATTGGGGTTTTAATTTATTTATCGTTAGATTAAAAACTAAATTTTAATTTATTATATTTAAATTATTATTTTGGTGCTTATATATTAAATAGCCAATAATTTATTTCTCATTTCAACGCCAAGAAATAAGAAAAAAGTGCCCAAATTTATATAAAGTGTTTATCATAATTAAATTAGAAGAACATTAATAATTCATCACTTAATATGGGAAGAAGAAAGAGGAGGCAGAGGAGGAGGAGGTGAATGATAGGTGAAAGAAGAATGAAGAACAACCTGAAACATTAATTGCATTTAAAAAAAAAAGACTAAGTAATGGCGCTTCTCACAACATTTAGCACCCATTATAATTTAGAAGGAACTGAGATAAATGAATTATTTGAAAAAGCTTTATAATTCTTTTTATATAATTTTTATTAGTATTTTCAAAAATTTTGAAAAAGAAAATAAAAAAGCTAAACATTGTTATGTAGAATTGTATTATTAAATAAATCTATTTTCAATGCTTGCATGCTTAAATAGAAAGCATAGAGAAGTATTAAATAAGTAATCTTTACATATTTCTCTTAAAAAGTTCTATGATTATCTCCTTCAAAAATAAAGTATTCTAAAACCTAAACGATTGATTTTTTTTATTTTATTTTCTGGATCTTTGATTTGCTAAAATGTTAATGCTTGTAGTATAAGAAGAAGAATCAACTCTTTTGAACTTAAAAATATTAATTTAATTCTTAGATTTAATATTTAATCTATATTTATTATTCTTATCAATTATTATAATCTATACACATCTCACAAATATTGTAAATATCATTTACATGCTAGTTTTCTTACCTAAAAAGGGAAAGCAGAAAATATTAAAGCAATAGAGAACATCTCTCAGCATTTAACTACAATTATGGCTATAAAAAAATTGAGATAAATTATTTATCATAATAGAAATTTTTTTTAGTATAATTTTTATTATTTTTTTCAAAACTTCTGAAAGAAAAATAAAAGAAAAAAGCATCACATTATAAAACTAACGATTTACTAAATTCAAGTTTAATGCTTAAATTTTTGAATTTGAAACTAAAAGATTTTTAATGATTTTTTGCATAATTAAATTTAAAATTATATAACTTGTTTAGAAAATACTGTATTTAGTTTGAAATGTAAAAAGGACTCTTTACTTTCTAAAAGTTCAAATTCATATAATATTAAGGTTAGTGATTTAAAATGAAGAATCAATATATTTGAAATTCAAAATGCTAATTTAAAGATTAACCTTAAGGACTATCTACTTTTAATCATGTTAGCACTGGTTATTATATGTATGCATATCACGCACTTACTATAAATCTCATACACCTGATAGTTCTTTTTCACCTAAATAAAAATGTAAAAAATATATATTAATAAAACAAGGTCACATTTGACTATCTTTAGCACCCATTTGGCTTTAAATAAAGTGAGATAAATGAAATATCATATGAAGTTTTTTTAAAATTTTTTCTATGATCTTGTAATTTCAAATAATTTTGAAAAAAGAAAAAATCTATAATCAAGCATAAGAAAAAAGAAATAAAATTGATTTATTAAAATCATGTTCAATACTTGTATGCTTACATTAGAAACATCGACAAATATCTAATATATTATCAACATTTGGTTCTTTGGTTATTTTTAAAATGATATAATTAATTCTTCAAAAAGAAAAAAAAAAGGTAACCGGTTTAAAACATTTTTGAATGACTCGTTATTTTATAGCACTTTGATTTTATATAAAGTTAATGTTTTTGATTTAAAATGAAGAAAATGTACATTCACACTTATCATTTACGACTAGTATTAGCAGAACAAAACTTATTTCTTATCAAAATTTAATACGTTGATTTTTGTTGTTAATAAAGCCGAATGAAAAAAAAATTAATGATACCTTTGAGTACAAAATCTTAAATTAGGATCATAAAAATTTTTGTTATCCAAATCAATGTTTAAAACATATAATACATGATACTACTATTCAAATTTTTTCTCATATTTCTTTGTATTATTTTTTATCTTTAAATTCATATTTCTTTATGCATTTATTTTTTTAATTTTAAGAATACATAAATTTAGTTTTCTAAAGTATGATGAATGATTAATTTTTTTTTTTAGTATACATTTACATTATAAGAAGAAAAAATGGTAGATTTTACTAGAATATATATAATGAGGCTCTAAGGATGGAGTAGGTATAACATATATAGCAATATGATTGACATTTTTATTTCCACTATTATGTATTTAGACTTACTTCACTACTATTTATAAAATATTTATGCATTTATAGATGTTTGTTTGATTTAACTTTAGGGACAAGGGGATGCATATATTTGTATAACCATGCTTAATTTTTTTTTTACTACACTCTTGCTTTAATCACTTTATGATTATATAATTAAATTACATGAATTGAGCTTTATATATATAAAAAACAAATACATTTTCATTAGCTTAGAAAACTTGGTTTGAGTTTTTATTTTATTTTTATATAAGATTTTCACTAATACTTACGTGGCTCTTGAATAATTTCTATTTTTTATTTCTTATGTATGCATATTTTGATTTAAATTAAATTAGTTATCACCATCTTCACTTTGCATACTTAATAATAAATTAATATGTTGATACCTTGATTTTATAAAAAAAATTTAAGTTGCAAATCATAAGTTAGAAATTATTAGTTTCATATAAGGTGCAAGATTTGAGATTAATGCATTATGCATGTAATTCTTAATTTTAATTTACCCTTATATTTTATCTTTATATTAAAAAGTACATTTAGCTGGAAAAGTTATTAAAACTTGTACCAATTTAAAATTGAGAGTTACTTTTTCTATGATGTCATCAAAAGGAGAATTATTTTGCTAATATATATCATTTGTGATGTTGATAGATGCATCTGTTTTGGGATAAATTTAAATTTTTTTTTTGCAAGTTGAATGTTGTTTTTTTTTTATTATTTGTTATTTCTATTTTTTTTTATCATCAATAATTTACAATCAACATTTAAGAAGATTTTCAACCATATCACCTCAAGTGATGACTTATGTCTGAAACATTCTTTATTTGATGATATTAAATTATATGTTGTGTCATTAAATGATTTGTGAAATGATCTATTTCAGTTAATAATTTTTATGGTAACATATCAAGTTTAATTTTATTGTTATGTTAGTTTTGAGAATGATCACTTGAATAATGAAATCAAGTTTAAACTTCAAGAAATTTGAAATGAAAGTTTATGTCTAGTTGTAATTTAGCATAATTGGTAAATTTTCTATTGAATTTAATGTATTGAGTTAGTATAACAATCTTAAAATTGATGAATACATAACTAAAATTAACTTAACATGTATTTTATGTTATTTTAGTTTTTCCTATAAATTTAAAAATTTTATTTATTTATTTATTATTTTATTAATTTATTAAATTATATTTAGTCTAAAAATTATAATGATAAACATATGCTAAAAAAATATTTTTTTTGTTGAAATTGATTACTAGCATTCTTTAAAGTCATATAAGAGCATTTGCTTTATAATTATATTGTTAAATTTAATATTTATATTTTGTAATGCTTAATTAAATTAATTAGAATAATTGAACTAATGTCTATATAAATAGTTAATATGTTTAAAATTTCATGGTAGCTTTGTAACACTTATATGCATCAAATATTTAATTTGTTCAGGTTCATTTGATATAGTAAAAACATTGAGATAATTATATTAAAATTATGGTCAAAGAAACTTGGCCCTAAATTTTTTTGAATAAATATATTATAATATTTATAGCTGACTTTATGCATTTTAAACCATACTTCAACTTAAATTAGATGATACTATATGTTCTTAAAGTACTAGTTTATTTTTTTGTGATGTAGTGGCTACCCATTAATGCTTTATTATTGATTATTATGTTGTGATTTAGAAGTATTATAGCTAGTTTTCTGAAATTAAAATTCATATCTATTAACTGAAAGAAAGTTAAGAGTTCAACTCCTTAAAAAAGATGAAAATTTATTAATGTACCAAAAGAATCAAACTAAGTATAACTCCAAAAAAAAAAGAATTTTTTTCTTTAAGAAGAAAATAAAATAAAAATAAACAATAGAAGATTGTACTCTTTACCAAATCAAAGCGACATGCTACTTGTAATCAACTCTCATTCAAAAGGCAAATTATTATTTAGGATATAACAAAAGATTTTGTGAAGTAAGAATGCCATTTATAGTGCATCTACTTATTTCTTTCTTGCTATATTAAAATAATTTTAATTACAACAATGATTCATAGGGGTATCAACTTGGGCTCTAAACTTATTATAAATTTACTGTAGAGTAACTTCATAAATGTGACCTCATTATTCATAAAAAAATTCTTAGTTTATTATAAATGAGCAATAATGAAATTATGATATTCAATTTCTTGAATTAGCAACAAAAAAGGAAAAGCAACCTCCGAAGAGAAACATTTTAAGTATGACCATTGGAGTATACAGTGTTAGGCATCTCTTTCATTTCCTCAATTTGATGATCCAATATTTAATTGTCTAGAGAAGGTGACTGATTCGGATATGAAGAAGCAGAGAGCCCATAAGCTGACATATTATCATGAACAACTTGAGAGAGATGCATGAATTATGAAATTGGAGGGTTTATTAAATAATGCATAGTACTATCTAGCAGACATTTATCTTATTTGTAAAAGGACTTATCATTTTCAAATAGATAACATAGCTTGCATAGCCTATAGATGTAATAGGACTCTTTTTTTATGGTAGATGTTATCTTTTGATACAATCCATATTCACTTTGGTAATTGTCAAGGCATGTCTCTATTTATGGAAACCATGAATAGGCTTAGCTAATTATGAAGCTAACATGGAAAAAATATTTTTATCAAATAGATGGTTCCTATATTGAATAAAGGCAATCCATGCAAAAGAGATTTAACATTCTAAGAAGAGATTGCAATCAGGAGACTATTTTCTTATTTACATAAAAAATCCCTTGATATTTAAAATTCTAGACATAAATAATAGTGTTTTCATTATTCATCTTAAATTTCAATAATACATTAATAGTATTAAAAATATAAATTATAGAGTCACAGAAAAATATCATCCTTTCAAATAATTTATGTTAACATTTTATGAAGGCTTAGATTTAAGAAATTTATAAATCAAAGAAAGTTGAAGGAAAGTAGTTATAGTAGATAATTAACCATCGAGCTACATCAATGCAAATGTACAGTTACTAGAAGAAAAATCATTAGTTACATTTTGCCTTAGAAAAAAATTGGAGGTACGAAATTATTTCATTGTGAATGATGAAATTGGATTTGGTACCATTAGGAAACAAAGATGCAAATGACTTTTACTTTTCTTTTTTATTTTATTTTATTTTATTTTGTTTTCTTGAGATGAAAGCATAAAAGCTATATCCCAAAAAACTCTTTTTTGGAGAAAATACATTAAATGAGATAGTAGTTACAAAGTTTATGGAATGCAAGATTTGTAGTTGATTACAATGGCTTGAATAAAAAACTAGTAGTACTAAAACAACAACTAGGGAAACTATTTGATGATTCTAATGGCCACTTTGCACAAGTTGTATGAAACAACTAAAGATTCAAGCTTTTAGTGGGAGAAAAATAAAAGGTTGACATCCAATAATAGGGAATGGATGATGCTAAAATCAATTTATGGCTAGGAATTTAGAATTATGATTTTTGTGTATTCCTTACTTTTATAAGATCCTGACATATTATAGTTGATCTTGACTAACGTTGGAGGTCTTTCAATTAACCATTCAAATGTTGTTATTGTAGGGTTTTCTTGGACATTTTTAAGTATTAATTAATAAAATATCTTTCACATAGATATGGGAAATTTTAACAAAATTTTCAAATAAAGCAAAATCAAGTTATAAAGTTTAAATATTTCATTCCTTTGTAAAAAGAGAGAGACAAAGAGATGAATAAATCATTAATCACTTAAATTATTCTTCTCAAACTTGCCTTTCAAAAATGTGTTTCTTTTTAAAATTTTAAGATTTTGTGGAGTGCCTTCATTTATATCATTTTGCAATAATTTGAGATATAATTATATTTTCTAACCAAGGGAAAATAAGGATCATCATGCTCAAATAGATGATAAAGCTTGCATAGCTTAAATAAATTTTTATCTCCTTTTTATTATAGTTGTTATCTTTCGATTCAATTCATATTCACTTTGGTAATTGCCAAGGCCTGTCTATATTTATCAAAACCATAGATGTTCTAGTGAGATCTGAGGTAGTGATAATACTACGAATAGGTTTAGCTAATTTTGAAGCTAATACAAACAAAATATTCTTATCAAATAGATGGTTACTATGGTGCAGAAAGGCAATCCCTACATACGAGATTTAATATTCTAAGAAGAGACTGCTATCAAGAGGGTATTTGCTTATTTACATTAAAAAAAGGCTCGATATTTAAAATCCTGGATATAATTAAATGAAAGAAAGAAATTTGTTCTTTAAGACTTCTTTAATTAAAAGTAATATTCGATTGTCATTTGAAGTGAGAGTTTGGTATTTTTTGTGTGCAACAATTTAAATTTTAATATGATTTTTCAAATTTAGGATGGAGTACGAAAGGGTTTAAGTCTAGGACTATGAGAACATGACCTATTAGAAATATACTAGAGTTAATTTGTTCAATTGTTTTGTCCAGTGATGGAAAATGAACTTATATAAGAAGTGTAGATATAGTTTTTATTTAAGTATATAAACTAATGATATGAAAAATAAGAAAGAAAAGTTGAGAAAACAACTTATAAGGCATAGTGTAGCAATTCATATGACATTCAAATGAAAATGAACGAAGAAGAATGATTTTGGGAGTCGACCATAAACAGTTAGCACAATTTAAGTATTTATTAGGATTATAGTAATGATGAAAATTATTTCAATCTTATACACGTGTGCTTGTTCACAAACATATAAATATAAATAAATAAATAAATACATATACATACACATACACATACATAAAGAGAGATAGAGATGGAGAGAGAGAGATAGAGAGAGAGAGAGAGGCTTTATAGTGAATAAAAAATAAAGATGATAATTTTTTATTAATTAAAAGAAGGGCATTATATCAAATTATATAAAAATGACCAATCATGAGGCAAATTATCAGTAAGGGGTTATAAAGTCAATAAAAAAAAAATCTTGAGTTAACAAATATATATTTTATAAAATGATAATCTGCCTCATGTAAGGTATACTAAAAGTGAGAATGATGCATGTTACATAGAGAAATATTTAAAAAAAAAATTGGATGCAATAGATATTAAATAATATTTCCATTATTTTCTTTAAAAATAATTATTGAGTAAATTAATATTTACTTAAATTCATGACTTAAAGATAAAGTAGATGCATGAGTAAGCTTGAAAAAATTCACTAAACTGTTGGACCCAAACTTACATTCCCTATCATGAGAACTAAAGTGCAAATTGTTTTAGCAGAGCTTTATGAGGTGTGTGTTTGCATTGGGAGTTCAAGACTGAAGATAGTTTAGAGAATGATATGAAAAAAAGCTTTCCAAAAAAAACATATCAATATCAATGCACAAAACTAGCATTGGATACCATGCAAAAAAAAAAAAAAGAATGTGATGCCTATTCCATTGTGCGGGCTTGGTAAAGTCTCATTGTCCACGGTATGATATGTCTAGTTTGGTGCATTTGCAACAATGAGATTAGCTAAATTTGAATA
>NEWO01000424.1:80319-93453 GCA_003013225.1 Phalaenopsis aphrodite | reverse complement strand
TTTGGTCCAACTAGACAGAGGCAGTAGGCCCGAAATTTCAAGTTCCGACATTGATTGGACATGTTTTGACTAGCATATTCCTTGTATATAAAAATGCAATGCAAAATTTTTACTTGAAAAAAAAATCATAAATGAATATAATAAAAGTCTATAAAACAAAGGAGCTGGAGGGAGCGGACAGTACCATTTGTTCCTAACTAGAAAATACCCGAATAAATAAGAAAATCTTAAATTCCAATAAAAGTCTCACCGCATTGATCCTGCTTTCCAGGCATCTCTTACCTTAGCTTTCTCGATAATTCGATTGGCTCCCTCCTTCCACGGTGGCACGAGATCCCACAATATGATTGGCGGGTCCTCCCCAATGTCCCTATTTGGCCAGGTGGCATTTGCCTACCATTATCCGCGGTGTAATTACCCCCCTCGTTTCCTTCTTTGCCCGCCTCGATGCCCTCCTCGGTGTTCTCTTCTATTTTTTTTTTATACTCCCCGTGCAAACAGAGTACGCTCACCCATTGGTTCGTACTAGCTTTTCTCTTTCCTCCCTTTCTCTCCTACCGCTCTCATAATTGTATCTCTCAATTAAGCTGCTCCCATGGAGAAAACCCTAAAAAAGTTCTAAATATACACGTATAAATCTATTTTGTATGAAACGAGATACTGTCAGATGCGATGTACGGTAAGAAATGAATTACAAAAACATTGGCAAAACCCTAATTTTATCAATTGTAACCCTAATGACGTATGGAGAGTTGGTAAGACTTTGGAGCTTGACAGCTCTTTGCCCAGCTGATCAGTGACGTTTTGAGAGAGAAATAAGGTGAAAGTGCAAAGTGCTGAATCCAAAAATGGTGGGAGGGCCTCCTTTCTTTTTCCTAAAGACAAACAAATCTCAAATCTCTGCTTACTATCACCTATTCAAAGGAGAAACCGTCCCTGCTATAAGAGATCCATTGTTACCCCGAACAATAAATTAGCAACGAGGAAGGGAAAGAGAAGGAAAGTGAAGGAAAAAAATGGCTTTTTTTATACTAGGATTGAGATCTTAAGAGGACCACTAGTGAAAAGAAGGGGAAGAAAAACAAAGCTCCGTAGTACTAAATCTATCTTAGTTTCCATCTTATTCACTGTTTTATAGATCCACTATCGCTTGGAGTTCAGATCTTGATACATCGGAAGCTTTTAAGGAAAACCGAATATAAGAAAGTGGGCGAAGCTCTGTATATTTTATTGCATAGCTGAAAAAATAGTTTTTTTTATTGTTTCTTTTGTTCTCCTAAAAGTACTATTTATTTTCTAATTGGGATCTTCTTGACAAAGAAAAACCCAGCAAATGGGAGAAGGGAAAGTGGAATAAAAAAGCCATTTTTATGTAAGCATTGGTCTTAAGTAAAAGGTTTTGCTCTTGGCAAAGAAGAACCCAACATAAGAGGGAAAGCAAACGCAGCAAAGCGACCCCTTTTATGAAACTTCCCTCTCCTTCTATAGATCAACTATAGAAATATTGATTCCCTAGAAGAAAACAGAGAAGGTTCTTAGATTGTCTAATTACTTTCTATTTGAAATTTTTTAACAGTATTAATCATTCAAAATCTCGAAATCTTCGAAAATGAAAAAAAAAAAACTTTCGGAAGAAAGAGTGGTAATGATAGAGAGAGAAGAGAGATAGAGAAAGAGAGAGAGAGGAATAAACCTGTTATTGGCATATTCATAGAGGCGGCCACGGCTGGAGAAGATGATAAGGGCTACTTCAGCATCGCAGAGGACCGAGAGCTCGTAAGCCTTCTTGAGAAGGCCATTGCGACGTTTACAGAAGGTGACTTGTCTGTTCGTAGTGTTCTCTATCCTCTTGATCTCTATCTTTCCCCTTCCCATCTTCTCCTTGCTCTCCATCATGCTCGCCTCCCTTGCTCCTTTCACCGAACATAAGTAAAACAACAAACAACGCCACAGAATCAGCTTAAGAAATCCAAAATCAAACCTTTTTGAAAAAAAAATGAATAAACTTCAAATTTACAGACTCAACAACTGGAGTCGTGCTTCTTGTGCGTCTTCCCTTGCGGCTGCCTGAAAAAAAGCCAGTTTTTTTTTAAAAGGTTGCAGCTTGCTGGTTAATAAGCTGGTAAGCCTTCAAGCTCTCCCCCTCTTTCTACGAAGGAAGGACAAGCTATTAACTCAGGCAACCATTGCCATCGGTTTCAAAAGATTGGATGAATGGTGGGCACTAGAGAGAGAAGAAGGTAAAAGAAGGGAGGTAGAGAGAGAAAGAGCGAAAGGGTCTTTTAGGAAGGGATTATTAATGGCGTTTGAATACGACGTTAGACAGAATTGCACTCAAACAAATATACTCCGGAAAAAAAAAACAAAAAGAACGGGGAAGGATGAAAGCAAGGATTGCGCCATTGTCCTTCAACTCCTTCCTCTACTCTTGGCCCATATCTTTGAGTTCCTTAATTTTATTTCTCTTGATCGTACTCTTAATCCAGGTACTTCTGCAATCCCAAAAAAGATTAATTTATTAAAAGTTATCAGTTCACACAGTAAATTTATACCAAAAAATAATTTTTTAATGCAGATTCTGACATGTTATTACATATATACAAGGTTAGGTAAACATTTCTTGCATGTCTCTGCTTCGAATTTGGTCATTTTACATTCTTTGGAGATCTAATTGAGGTTAAAGTTGAAGAAATGTTGATGAACTTCTGGCTCTATGTTTCATTTAATTTGCTTAAGTATGTTTGTACAGATATGTGGGAGTTTCGCCGACATTCTTGTTGTGAAATGTGTTGTTAACTTACTGGAGTTACTTACTTTTAATTATTCACAGAGCATCAAGGCATGATAATTGAAATGTGATTAGATTAACTATACATTCGACCAAGAAGCTTGCATTTATGTTGGTGTTATAACCACTGTACAGGAAGGGCATTTTGAAAGATATCTTTTAAAGTACAATACACAATATCAAAATTAAAATATGCTATTCTTGGCGATTCAACAATGTTTGTCTCATAAATGAGGTTAATCTTGTAGTTTACAATCTTTTGGCCTTTATGAAAATTTTAGCAATTAACGTTGATTTTATGAATTCTTTGTATTTTTTTACATCAGTAATGCATAGCTGCTACCATAATTCAAAATCTCTTTCTTTTTTTTTCACTATTTTTTGTTACTGTATTTCAGGTCACTTTTGAGTTCTAATTCGATCTCAAAATTTAATTTCACTTTCAATTTAACAAGTTTAATTTAAAATCCAGTGCTTCTGACTTAATGGTAGCACCATAATAATGTATTTTGCAGCTAAACGATAACCTGAGGGAAATTTACTTGTAGATATTTGGGTAACTTAAATAGGTTGATTTTTTTATGTTGTTGGAGTTTTTCTTACAGCGAAGAGAGGCAGCGATGAAAGAACATAAAGCCAGCTATGAAAGCTGAGCAGAAATGAGATGCCGATACAGAAATCAGAGAGAAAGACTATGGAATAAGCTTAGAGAGATTTCATATTAGCAATAACTCATCACCCAATTTAATACATAGTAGTTGGTATATATAGTAGGCATTAGAAAGTTTTAAATACATGTCATAACAAAACTGAAAACAGTTAGGATATGGCCTAGCTCCTCTCTTGGGGGCCACTAGAATTAATGATTGCTGCTAGGACCCCCCGACAAGCTGATGGGTCGTGGAAGAACTACCAGCTTGGAGCGAGTTGGTGAGACTTGCGTTTGGCGAGAGGTTTAGTAGGAATGTCTGTCGTTTGATCCTGGGTGTGAATGAATTCAATTGGTAGGTGTTTGGGATGAATGTGATCATGAATAAAATGATAATCAATTTCTATGTGTTTCATGCAAACGTGAAAAATAGGATTATTTGCTAAGGAGATGGCGGGGATGTTGTCACAATAAAGTAGAGTTGTTTGTGTGATGACAATACCAAATTCTTGAATAAGCCTGCGGAGCCATATAATATCTCTAGTTGTTGTGGCTAGAGCCCGATATTTTGCTTCCGTCGATGAATACTCCATAGTGGATTGTTTCTTGATTGTCCATGATACTAATGTGTCTTCGAGGAACAAACACACACCAGTGGTAGGATTTAGTTCTAATTGGCCCACAACACAATCAGTGTCAGCATATGAATGTAAGTAAATGTGTCTTGTTCGACCTTCTAACCCAAAATGACTTGTGCCTTTGAGATAACGAAATATATCTGTAAGAGCTTTGTAGTGGGTTGTGTAGGAGAGTACATTTGTTGATATAACCAGTTGACACCAAAAGTGATATCTAGACGCGTTTGTGGCTCCAAAAATTTAAAAAACACTCCCTGGACTCTCGTCAAGAGCTTAACATGTGTGTATGTTAAGTTTTCAACTTGAACTTTCAGAAGACAGATGAGATAGTAGAAAAAATACTACCTGGATATTTCACTCACATTTTGTGAGGAATTTAAGAACTAGGGCTTGAGATTTTCTATAAGAGCGAGCACTTATGATTAATTATCTCTCCCGATAACAAGAGTGCACTTTCAATTAAGGCTAGTCTTTAGAAGCTAAGTATTCAGACTTAGCATATAATAGCAAAAAATTTAACAATTTAAAATTATAAAAATTATCACTGCAAGATAAAAGTGGATTGTGGAAGAAATGATGATAAAACATATCAAGATTTCATGGTTTTGTTATCTCGGGTAGCTTGAAAGTCTTATCAATGACAAAATGAAAGTAGTTTGTTATCATGGTCCCTAATTTCTTGAGTCAGCAGAGGTAGTCAACCCAACTCGACAAAAGGATAGAAAAAGTTTAACTAATCTTCGAGTGGAAAAAAATGTTCTGCCTCTCCCTCCTCCACAGTTTGAGGGGAATTAAGGATGGCGACGACAATGGAGTCTGTGGTGGTTCGATTGATGGCGGCTTAGCTGCTAGAGTTCAGGGAGTGAGATTACTGATTTGATCGGGATAACCCTCTGATGTGCTTCCAACACGAAGATGAGGTGCATCTGGTGGTGGATCTAGGCTTGATAGACGACGAAAACTATCCAACGCTATGGTTGTGGAAGACACAGGTATTCAAGGCCTTACTGATAAGTCGCCCATTGCTTACTCCTTGGATATGGTAATGTCTGGGAATAAAGATGAGGAGTTGGTGGTTGCGAAGAGTCAGCACCAAGAGGCGGGTTATGTTTTTACTGCAGGTGTGGAGAAGGCTAGTGGTTTGGGCTTAATAAGGAGAATGCTCAAAACTGCATGCTGGGTGTTTGTAGAAATGTCTCTTCAGGAGCTCGAGATGATTTTCATAGTCCTGAAGGGCCATCCCAAAGAGAAAGTGGTCATGGTAGCAATCCTACCCGGTGTCACATGGATGATTCTTTCGATAAAGGAGGCAACTCGAGCGAAATTAGCTCGAAGGTGTCTCAGCCAAATGACAACGTTGACAAGGTAGTATCCATTGAAGTAGGTTTGAGCATCCTTATGCACGAACTTCTTATCTTCAAATCTCGCATTGCCATTACTCTCCATGATTGCTCAAAAGTAATAAAATTCCCACTCTCAAATTTCTTTAAAATACTTAGGAATGTCTTAGGGATACTTTAAATACCGTCTTAGGCAATTTTATATAGAGGAAGAAGATAAAAAACAGAATTATTGGCGGTTTAAATGATTTATTCGAACTGTGGCGTTGTAGCGCCACAAAAATATATTCAATTCTCAAATTTCTTTCTTTCACTCTTCAAATCCTTTAGTATAGTAATGTCTTGTGCCAAAAAAAAATTATATAAGACTTACAATCACTTTATAGACCTCATCAAAAAAGCAATTCAAATCCAAATCACATCGATAACTATGGGTTGCCCCCCACAAAGTGCTTGGTTTAACGCCGTCTGCTTGGCATAACCAATATTTTAATCAGGTTTGACCCAACATTAGGACATCTTCAAATGCAGGACCCTCTCCACTTATGTATGCTTTTAATCTATATCCATTTACCTTAATCACTCTCTCAGTTTTTGAATCTTCAATATCAACAGCTCCATATGGATATGCTCTTATCACAATAAATGATCCTGAACACCTGGATTTATGTTTTACTGGAAATAATTTTAATCTTGAATTATAAAGCAATACTTCTTGCCCAGGCTCAAAATATTTTTTTCAAAATTTTCTGTTGATGCCTAAATTTCATTTTCTCCTTATCAATTTTAGCATTCTAATGAGCTTCATTTTTCAATTCATCAAGCTCATTTAATTGCAGTAATCGTTTCTCTCCATTATCTTTGAAATTATAATTAAACCCTTTAATTGCCCAGTAAGCTTTATGTACCAACTCAACTAGCAAGTGACATGTTTTTTCTTATATGAGCCTCTATGGTGTCATTTCTATAAGTGTTTTATAAGCATTCCTATAGACCCATCAAGCATTATCAAGTCTAACAAACCAATCAGTCTTTTTAGGAGTTGCAATTTTTTCTAATATTATTTAATTTCTTGATTGGATATTTCTGTTAAATCACTTTTCATAGGATGATAAGTTGTGGTAATACGATGTTTAATCTGAAATTTTTGAGTTAACATTTCAATCATTCTATTCCTGAAATGACTCCCCCCATCTGTAATGATAACTCATGACATTCTAAATCTTGTGAAAATATTCTTTCTAAAAATATTTGCTACACTTTTAACATCACAATGAGGTAGAGCAACTGCTTCAATTCATTTTGAAACATAATCCACAGCTATTAAAATATAAATCTTTCCAAAAGATGGTACAAATGGTTCCACGAAATTGAATCCCCAAACATCAAAGATTTCAACTTCAAGAGTAAAATTTAGGGGCATTTCATCTCTTTTAGAAATATTGTTTACTCTGTGACATTGATCATTTATTTTTATATAATTATTAACATCTCAAAATAAAGTAGGCCAATAAAATCCAGATGGTAAAATCTTAAATGCAATTTTATCCACTTGATAATATCGCTCAAAATTTAATTTATGATATTTTTGAATAATGTCTTGAGTTTCTTATAATGGTACACATCTTCGAATAATTAAGTCATTCCATTGTTTATATAAATAAGGGTCATCCCAAAAGTAAAATTTTGAATCATAAATGAACTTTTTAATATGATGGCTATCTAATCTATAAGGTAAAATATTACTAGCAAAGTAGTTTACTATATCAACATACCACAAAATTTTCCATTCATTAATCCCATATAATTGTTCACCAAGAAACTTCTCATTAAATTCATTATTTAAATCTTTTTTATTTTCCTGTTTAAGCATTGACAAATGATAAACTATTTGATTATCAGTATCATTCCTATCCACAACTTGAAAATAAAATTCTTGCATTAGAAAGACCCGTCTAATTAATCATTATTTTGCATCTTTCTTAATCATTAATTACTTTATAGAAAAATGATTGGTATTCACAGTACATTTGGTTCCAATGAGATAAGATCTGAATTTATTAAAAGCAAACATAATATCTAATAGTTCCTTTTTAGTGGTAGTGTAATTAATTTGAGTGTCATTAAGGTTTTTACTAACATAGTATATCATTTTGAACATTTTATTATTTCTCTGTTCTAAAATAGTCCCTATAGCATAATAACTAGCATCACATATTAATTCAAAATGTTTTGTCCAATCAGGTGAAACAATAATACATGAAGTGATTAATTTCTCCTTTAATAAGTTGAAGGCATATAGACATTCATCTTTAAAATCAAAGATGACATCTTTTTCAAAAATTTGACATAAAGGCTTTAAATTTTTTGAAAAATCTTTAATATAACATTTATAGAAACCAACATGTCCTAAAAAACTTCTAATTCCCTTCACACTTGTAGGAGGTGGCAATTTGAAAATAACTTGAATTTTCACTAGATCAACTTCTATGTCTTTTTCAGAAATTTTATGCCCAAACACTATTCTTCCTGCAACCATAAATTGACATTTTTCCCAGTTGAGAATAAAGTTTATTTCTTCACAAATTTTAGAGCTTTGGCTAAATAATATAAACATAAATTGAAAGAAGTTCCAAAGACTGAGAAATCATAAAAAAAATTCAATTTCTTTTTCAATTAAATCACATAAATTTGACATCATACATCTTTGAAAAGTTGCTCGGGCATTACATAATTCAAATGATATTCTTCTAAAAGCAAAAGTCCCGTAAGGACTAGTAAAAGTTGATTTCTCTTGATCCTTACGAGCAATACTTATTTGGCGGTATCAAGAATATCTATCCATGAAGCAAAAATAATGGTGCCCTACTAGCTATCCAACATTTGATCCAGAAAAGGTAATTGAAATTAGTCTTTTCTAGTGGCTACATTTAATTTTATATAATCAAAACAAAATCGTCATCCTATAACTTGCAGTGTCTGAATTAATTCATTCCTTTCATTTTCAACAATAGTCACTCCTCCTTTATTAGGAACACTATGAATATGACTAACCCAAGAACTATATGAAATTGGATAAATAATCCAGCATCCAACCACTTTAAAATTTCTTTTTTAACTACTTCTTTAATTATAGGATTTAATCTCCTTTAAGGATCGACCTAAGGCTTATGGTTATCTTCCATTAGAAATTGGTGCATATAGATTTAAGGACTGACTTCTTTAATATCAACTAACTTCCATCCAAAGGCTTTTTCATTATTCGTTAATATTACAATAATTATTCTTCTTGTTTTGCAGTTAAATTTGAGGATATAATAACTGGTAATGTAGATGAGTTCCCCAAATATGCATACTTTAAATAAGTAGGTAAAATTTTCATTTCAAGTTCAAGATGATTTTAATAGATGGAATCAGAGGTATACTATTTTCAGTAATATCTAAAATTTTATAATTTTCCTGAACATAATTTGAATCCTCAGCAATTATCTCATTTGATTTATCTTCAAAATCTCTTTCAGTCTCAACTTCTTGTTCTTTCTCTTCTGAAATGACTTCATTTTTTTGATCCAATATGACTTTACATACGTTTTGAAAATTATTAAGAATCATTTCATCAAAGATATCCATTCTATAACATTTTCTATCAAAATACTTCATTGTTTTAAGCACATTAAATGTAACTTCCTGATCATTCACTCTCATGGTTAATTCCTCTTTTTGCAGATCTATCATTGTTCATCTGATAGCAAGGAAATGTCTCCCCAAAATAATAAGAATTTTTTTTTATTTTTTTCCATATCTAATACTATAAAATCAACACGGAAGATAACTTTATCTACTTTAACCAGCACATCTTCTATAACCCCTTTAAGATAAATGATTGATCGATCCACTAATTGTAAGGTTATAGTAGTGGGAGAAAGATCTCTTAAACTTAACTTTTTGAATTTAGATAGTGACATAAGGTTAATGCTCGCTCCCAAATCACATAAAGCTTTTCGACAAAACTTTTCTCCAATTGCATAAGGAATGGTAAAGCTACCAGGATCATTAAGTTTTCGAGGAAGATTTTTTGAATTATTGCACTACATTCTTCACTAAGTGCAACAGTCTCATAATCTACAAACTTCTTCTTTTTATTCAAAACTTCTTTAAAAAATTGGACATAACTTGACATTAGTTCCAAAGCTTCAGCAAAAACAATATCTTCTTGAATATTTCAAAAAATTTTGAAAATTATTGATCCAATTTTTGTTGTTTAAGTCATTGAAGAAAAGGTGGCGGAGGTCTTTCTAAATTAATTTAAGTTAGAGAGTTAGGTGTTTTTGCTTCCTTAGGAATAATTTATTCAGGTCTCTCAATTTCTTCAACTTCACTCTCAGCTTCAATCTTTTTTTGAACTCCAACATTTAATTCTTTTCCACTCCATAGTTGGACCGCTTTAACTTGCTTTGGATCTTTACTTTTGTTTTTAAGATTGATCTCTACATTACTAGGAAGTGTTCCCTAAGGCCTATTGCTAAGTGCGTTAGTCATTTGTCCCATGTGATTCTCCATATTTTTAATACCAGCACTTTAACTTTGTAAATGATTACCGATCTGCAACACCACTAATTCTATAGACAACTTCTTCTCTTTAACTTGTTGTCCAAATTCAAGAGGATAAGTAGGTCTAAAGTTAGCACTACCCTGGTTGTTCGAATTTCCCAATGAGTTTACTTGAGCATTCACCCATTGTTGACTTCCACCACTGAGATTATTGTTCCAATTAAAGTTAGGATGGTTTTTCCAACTTGGGTTGTAATAATTGGAATATGGGTTATTGGGTATTTTAACAAAATTTATAGTTTCTAATGAAATATGAGAATCAATCATTTGTTCTGATAAATTTTCTTCAAACATTTGGGGTGTTGGAGAAATATTCATTCCAATTTGGTCTACCTTCATAGATAATGCAACAACTTGACATGCAATCATTGAAATAGCATAGTTATCATGAATACTGGCTATTTTCTTAAGATTTATCCTATCAGAAGGCCATTGAAAATTATTTATAGCCATTTCTTCAATTAATGAATAAGCTTCATCAAAGGGTTTAAACATTAATAAACCTCCAACAACAACATCTATAATAGATCTAAGGGATCCTACTAATCCATTATAAAAAGTTTGAAGGATTAACCAGTCTGGTAAAGCATGATGTGGACACTTTCTAAAGAGTTCCATAAATCTTTCCCAAGCTTCATATATAGATTCTCCTTCATACTAAGTAAAAGAAGTAATATTATTTATAAGCTTCACAATTTTTTAAGATGGAAAATACTTAGCTAAAAAGTTTTGGGCTAAATCTCCCCAAGTTCACAATTTTTTAAGATGGAAAATACTTAGCTAAAAAGTTTTGGGCTAAATCTCCCCAAGTTCTAATTATGAAGTCTTCATTGTTTTTGAATTTTTCTAATAGTCCGTTCCAACTCAGAATCATAAGACACTAAATTTTTAGATCCATAAATAATGTAAAAAATTGCAAAAAATAAGATAACACACCAAAAANNCATCCAACCACTTTAAAATTTCTTTTTTAACTACTTCTTTAATTATAGGATTTAATCTCCTTTAAGGATCGACCTCAGGCTTATGGTTATCTTCCATTAGAAATTGGTGCATATAGATTGAAGGACTGACTTCTTTAATATCAGCTAACTTCCATCTAAAGGCTTTTTTCATTATTCGTTAATATTGCAATAATTTTTCTTCTTATTTTACAGTTAAATTTGAGGATATAATAACTGGTAATGTAGATGAGTTCCCCAAATATGCATACTTTAGATAAGTAGGTAAAATTTTCATCTTAAGTTCAGGAGTTTTTTTAGTAAATGGAATCAGAGGTATACTATTTTTAGTAATATCTAAAATTTTATAATTTTCCTGAACATAATTTGAATCCTCAGCAATTATCTCATTTGATTTATCTTCAAAATCTCTTTCAGTCTTAACTCCTTGTTATTTTTCTTCTGAAATGACTTCATTTTTTTGATCTAATATGACTTTACATATGTTTTGAAAATGATTAACAATCATTTCATCAAAGATATCAATTCTAAAACATTTTCTATCAGAATACTTCATTGTTTTGAGCACATTAAATGTAACTTCCTGATCATTCACTCTCATAGTTAATTCCTCTTTTTGCACATCTATCATTGTCATCCGATAGCAAGGAAATGTCTCCCCAAAATAATAAGAATTTTTTTATTTTCTTCCATATCTAATACTATAAAATCAACACGGAAGATAACTTTATCCACTTTAACCAGCACATCTTCTATAAACCCTTTAAGATAAATGATTGATCGATCCACTAATTGTAAGGTTATAGTAGTGAGAGAAAGATCTCTTAAACTTAACCTTTTGAATTTAAATAGTGACATAAGGTTAATGCTCGCTCCCAAATCACATAAAGCTTTTCGACAATTTTTTTCTCCAATTGCATAAGGTATGGTAAAGCTACCAGGATCTTTAAGTTTTCGAGGAAGCTTTTTTGAATTATTGCACTACATTCTTCACTAAGTGCAACAGTCTCATAATCTACAAACTTCCTCTTTTTATTCAAAACTTCTTCCACAAATTTGACATAACTTGACATTAGTTCCAAAGCTTCAGCAAAAATGATATCTTCTTGAATATTTCAAAAATTTTTGAAAATTATTGATCCAATTTTTGTTGTTTAAGTCAATGAAGAAAAGGTGGCGGGGGTCTTTCTAAATTAATTTAAGTTGGAGAGTTAGATGTTTTTGCTTCCTTAGGAATAATTTTTTCAGGTATCTCAATTTCTTCAACTTCACTCTAAGCTTCAATCTTTTTTTGAACTCCAACATTTAATTCCTTTCCACTCTGTAGTTGGACCGCTTTAACTTGCTTTGGATCTTTACTTTTGTCTTTAAGATTGATCTCTACATTACTAGGAAGTGTTCCCTAAGGCCTATTGCTAAGTGCGTTAGCCATTTGTCCCATGTGATTCTCCATATTTTTAATACCAGCACTTTGACTTTGTAAATGATTACCCATCTAGAACACCACTAATTCTATAGACAACTTCTTCTCCTTAACTTGTTGTCCAAATTCAAGAGGATAAGTAGGTCTAAAGTTAACACTACCCTGGTTGTTCGAATTTCCCAATGGGTTTCCTTGAGCATTCACCCATTGTTGACTTCCACCACTAAGATTGTTGTTCCAATTAAAGTTAGGATGGTTTTTCCAACTTGGGTTGTAATAATTGGAATATGGGTTATTGGGTATTTAAACAAAATTTATAGTTTCCAATGAAGTATGAGAATCAATCATTTGTCCTGATAAATTTTCTTCAAACATTTGGGGTGTTGGAGAAATATTCATTCCAATTTGGTCTACCTTCATAGATAATGCAACAACTTGACATGTAATCATTGAAATAGCATAGTTATCATGAATACTAGCTATTTTCTTAGGATTTATCCTATCAGAAGGCCATTGAAAATTATTTATAGCCATTTATTCAATTAATGATGAAGCTTCATCAAAGGGTTTAAAATTTAATAAACCTCCAACAACATCTATAATAGATCTAAGGGATCCTACTGACCCATTATAAAAAGTTTGAAGGATTAACCAGTCTGGTAAAGCATGATGTGGACACTTTCTAAAGAGTTCCATAAATCTTTCCCAAGCTTCATATATAGA
>NEWO01000424.1:51981-79588 GCA_003013225.1 Phalaenopsis aphrodite | reverse complement strand
AATTTTCTAATTTTAAATTTACAATTCAAATAAAATTATAAGTAAAAATGTTTTGTCGTAATCCCCGGCAATGACGCCAAAAACATGAACCGAGCCGTAATTACGTGCATTTTTAATCTCCAAAAGTTTACCAAAAAATATGTCTTAAATCATATCTAGTGGCTAGTGTGAAAAAAATGTATTGATATATGAATTATAAAATAGATTTTTGCACTAGGGGTGCTAAGCAATTATACGTATCGTTTCAAGTAATACAAGATTTTCCTTAAAAACCTTAGTATCGATCCCACGAGGAAAGCAATAACTGATACACCAAAAATATATGTATTTTTAGACACAAATTTTATACTCATTTTTTGTGATGTTGCACTTTAATGGAAGATATTTTTATGTTTTCTTGCAGGTTGTTGAAATTTAGGAGTTGAAGCAAAAATGAAGCAAAATGGATGAAATTTGGAGTAAAAATGAAAAAATTGAAAATTTGTTGAGTGTCGATGGTGTCGTTTGACAAATAGCAGCAAATTAAATTGCAGAACACTAGCTCCGACGACGCCATAATGAGCGCCGACGGTGCCAATGTCGGTTCAGCTTCTGTTTCTAGAAGATTTGTCAAATTTTGACACTTTTTAAAGAGTTTTTGGATGCACCTGTTGGAGAACCGACTCTAGGCTTTATTTGGGGCCAAAATTACTTATATTTTATGAGAAAGATACAACAAAACACAAATTTCATATATATTATTTCAAAACACAAATTTTATGAGAAAGATACAACAAAACACAAATTTGATAAGAAATATCTTTCTCCCTACTCTGAGATATGGTGAAAGGAAGAGATAATATGGATGTGCCAATATCAAAATACAAAAAAAAAGTGATGATTTTTCAACTCCTAACTTAATTTACTTTTTGAACTGGTCAATTGAGTTATTAAAATATGTTGTGAAACATATGATCTGAGAAATTAAGTATGAGTTCTACAATAGAGTTAGGATCACATTTGATTCCATGAAGAAAAATTTTGTTCATGGAATTTGGTGCAAATAAATAGAAAAATATACTTTGTTTGGTGTAGAATTGGAGAATCTTTAGAGTGGTATACTAAAATTCCTAATTTGGTCTTAGTGTTTAAAAACTAAAGGTAGAGTTAGCCTTCAGGTGAAGAGAAGTGAGAGCTCCGGAGTGGGAGCCAGTATGCTCCTAGCCTATCCACGGATTTAGGGACTAAACCTGGGATTAGTCAATAATTTTCTATAACACTGTATGAGGATAGAGAATTAAAATTGCTCCTATTTGACACAATACATATTTAAACCATTTATCTCATCTCATTTTACCAAAACCTTATTGTAGTGGGAAAGATGTTTTTTTACATAAGAAATTTTCATCACATAAACATAGTTTAATAATTTAGTAGTTATTATTTAAACTTTGTATTCCAGCTTTGTTACTAGTTAAATAATTTACTTCTGATAATATCTCAACATTCAAAATTAGTGACAAAAATTTGTTTTGACTTTCTGTGAATTTTCTAATAAATTTATCATTTCAAATTTAAACCTTCCTTGTGGGATCGATATTTGGGGCTTAAATAAAAAGTCATTTATTACTTGATAACGATACGTATACTTGCGTAGAATCCCAACATTAATTACTTAAATTTCTAATTTAGAAAATATTGCATCAAGCTTTTGGCACCGTTGCATAGCAGAGTCAACTATATAATTTTTACACAACAATATTTCTTGGGATCAAGTTTTTGACGACGTTGTTTGGGAAGGTAATGGTAAATTAAACAGATTTGGTAAATTAAGAAATTTAGAGATAAAAAATATACAAAATATAAAAAAATTAAAAAATCTGAAAAGAAAATATATTTTTATTTAAGATTTATTTTTAAGAAATTTTTCTTTGCCTATTATACTTGTTTATGCAAAATATTGGATCTGAAGGTTTAGTACCTTACGATTCAGAATTAGAGCATACTATTAAAAAAATTTGAAAACATTTAAAGAAATTAAGAAGTTAAACGAAATGGCAAATAAATTACATAATCAAATAAACAAAAATCGACAAAGGTCTTTAAAAGATTATGCTAGTCCGACATCAAATAAACTTCAATTGACTTTTCAAAATCCTGATGTTGCTGCTAATTCATTTGAGCTTAAACATGTTATTATCCAACTGATACAAAATAATCAGTTTGGAGAAACACCTATTGAAGATCCAAACTTACATCTTGCTAGTTTTCTTGAAATTTGTGCTACTTTTAAATATGACGTAGTATCTAATGATGTTGTTAGGCTTAGACTTTTTCCTTTTTCATTAAGGGATAAAGTCAAGGCTTGGTTAAATTCATTAGCACCTGGATCCATCAGAAATTGGGGAAAACTATTACAAAAATTCTTAGCTAAATGTTTTCCACCCGAAAAAATTGCTAAACTTAGAAATGATATTACATCTTTTTGTCAGTTTGAAGGGGAATCGATATATGAAGCTTGGGAAAGATTTAAAATTCTTCTTAGGAAATGTCCACACTATGCTCTACCAGATTGGTTAATAATTCAAACATTTTTTAATGGATTAGTAGGATCACTTAGATCTATTATAGTACTTCTACGAGTGTATCGCTAATGTCAAAACCTTTTGATGAAGCATAAAAATGACTACTAACAATTTTCAATGGTCCTCTGAAAGGGTAAATCCTAAAAGAGTAGCTAGTATTCATGATTATGATGCAATGTCTATTTTAGCATCTCAAATTGCTGCTATTTCAAAAAAGATTGCTCAAATAGGAGTGAACTATTCTCAAATACCCCCAATATTAGAGGAAAATTCACTAGGATAGATCATTGATACTCAATCATTTTATGAAACTTTAAACACTATAAATAATTGAAATAACAATCCCTATTCTAACTTTTATAATCCTGGATATAAAAATCACCCTATATTTAGTTGGAATAATTATAACAATTCGGTGAATCCCTCGAAAAATTTGAACAAACAAGAAAATCCTAGTTATCGACCTTATTATCTTCCTGAAATTAACTCTAATCCTAACCCACAAGTTAAGGAAAAGATGTTGATGATGGAATAAGTAATGTTAAACATGAGAAATCAAATACAAAATCTAGGGGTTGTTATTAGAAATATTAAAAATCAATTAGGACATATTATTACTAGAATCAGTAATAGACCTTCTGAAATTCTTCTGAGTACGGTAGAAGTTAATCCAAAAGATCAAAATAAGGAGTAAATTAAAGTTATTCAATTATGAAGTGGAAAAGAAGTTGAATCAAGAATCCAAAGAGAAATTGAAGTTGATGAAGAGAAGGAAGCAATGGAAAGTGACCAACACGAAAATGAACAAACACAAGGTCCTTTAGAAAAACCATTACCTCCGTTTCCTCAAAGACTGAAGCAGAAGAACAAAGATAAACATTTTATAATTTTTTTGGAAATCCTTAAGAAGTTAACGATAAACATTTCTTTTGTTGAAGCTCTGGAACAAATGTCAAGTTATGTGAAATTTAAGAAGGATATACTAAACAAGAAAAGGAAGTTTACAGATCATGAGACCGTTGCACTCAGTGAAGAGTGTAGTGCTATTATTTAGGAAAAGCTTCCTAAAAAATTAAAAGATCCTGGTAGTTTTACTATACCTTGTGCTATTGGTGAAAAGTTTTTTGAAAAGCTTTATGTGAATTAGGAGCGAGTATCAATCTTATGCCTTTATCGATCTTTAAATGTTTAGATTTGGGAGAGATTTTCCCTACTACTGTAACTCTTCAGTTAGTTGATCGATCAATAACTTATCCAAAAAGAGTTATAGAGGATGTATTAGTAAAAGTGGGTAAATTTATTTTCCCTGTAGACTTTGTAGTATTGGATATGAAGGAAGATAAAGAAATTCCTATTATTTTGGGGAGACCATTTCTTGCAATAGGGAGAGCTGTAATAAATGTGCAAAAGGAGAATTAATAATGAGAGTTAATGATCAAGAAGTAACATTTAATATTGCAAAAGCTATGAAATATCCAGTAATAGAAAAAGATAATGAATGTTTTAGGATGGAAGTAAATAATTATCTAAGTAATGAGCAATTTAAGAATGAGTTTGAAGAAAAATTAAAGCAAGGAGAATTTTTTAAAAACAATGACGAAATAAATAAAGAAGATTTGGATTATATTCAGGGCAAATTTGAAACTTTAGACTTGTTGGAAAACAAAAATAAAAATCTTATTCCTTCAAGTATTAAACCACCTGAAGTTGAACTGAAAACATTACCTGTCCATTTAAAATATGTGTTTCTAGGAGCATCATCTACATTGCCTATTATTGTATTTTATGAATTAACGGAAATTAAAGAACAAAACATAATAGAGATGTTAAAAAATATAAAAAGGCTTTTGGATGGACTTTCGCAGATATTAAAAGAATTAGTCATATTTGTATGCACAGAATTTTATTAGATGAAAATTATGAATCTAAAGCTGATCCTCATAGGAGATTAAACCTAATAATGAAAGAAGTTATTAAAAAAGAAATTTTAAAATTGCTAGATGCTAGAATTATATATCATATTTCAGACAATGCTTCGGTAAGTCCGATTCAATGTGTTCCAAAGAAAGGAGTGACAGTTGAAGAAAATGAGAAAAATGAATTAATACCAATAAGATAAGTTACTGGTTGGCAAATTTGTATTGACTATAGAAAATTAAACATGTCCACCAACGAATATCACTTTCCATTACATTTTCTAAACCAAATGTTGGATAGATTGGCTAGGAATAAATATTATTGTTTTTAAGATGGATATACTAGTTATCATCAAATTCCAATTGCTCTAGAGGATCAAGAGAAGACAATATTTACAAGTTCATATGGAATATTTGCATTTCATAGAATGCCTTTCGACTATGCAATGCACATGCAACATTTCAAAGATGTATGATGTCAAGTTTTAGCAATTTTATTGAAAATGGAATGAAAGTATTTATGGATGCTTTTTTTGTATTTGGAACTTCTTTCGAATTAAGTTTAAATAATTTAGAAAAAAGTTCTGAAAGTATGTGAAAAAATCAACCTAGTACTAAATTGAGAAAAATGTCAATTTATGGTTGGAGGAGGAATTGTACTTGAGCATAAAATTTCTGAAAATGACATGGAAGTAGATCCTACAAAAATTCAAGTTATTAAAAAATTACCACCTCTGACTAATGTTAAAGGGGTAAGAAGCTTTTTAGGTAATGCTGGTTTCTACAGGTGTTACATAAAAAACTTTTTTAAAATAACTAAGCCATTATGCCAACTTTTAAAAAAAGACATGAAATTTGATTTTAATGAGGAATGCATAAAAACATTTGAATTATTGAAAGAAAAATTAATCACTACACCTATAATAGTTTTACTGGATTGGGAGAAACCATTTGAAATAATGTGCGATGCTAGTGATTATGCTATTGGGGCTGTGTTAGGACAAAGACACAACAAAGTTTTTAAAGTAATCTATTATGCTAGTAAAACTCTAAATGATGCTCAAATTAACTACACCACTACTGAAAGAGAGTTACTCGCTATTGTTTATGCCTTTGATAAATTTAGACCATACTTAATTGGAACTAAATGTATAGTGCATACATATCATTCTACTATTAAATACTTGATGCAAAAGAATGATGCTAAACCAAGATTAATTAGATGGATACTTTTATTGCAAGAGTTTGATTTTAACGTAGTTGATAGAATCATTTGTGTAAACTAGAAAGAGAAATATTAACTAATTTTGCAAATGAAACTTTAGAGAATTTCCCTGATGAACAATTATATAGTATTGATGAAATGAATGTACTGTGGTATGCCGATATAGCAAATTTTATTGTAAATGATATTTTACCACTTAATATCAAAAATCCACAATTAAAGAAACTTATATATGATTCAAAATTCAATTTTTGGGATGAATTATATTTATATAAACAATGTAAAGATCTAATTATTTGAAGGTGTGTGCCTTATGAGGAAACTCAAAAGATTATTGAAAGGTGCCACGATTCTGAATTTGGAGGACATTTTGGAACAAATAGAACTGCATATAATATTTTGCAAGCTGGATTTTATTGGCCTACTCCTTTTAGAGAAGTTAATGAATATATTAAAACATGTGATCGGTGTCAATAAGTAGGAAATATTTCTAGAATAAATTAAATGCCTCTAAATTAGATATTAGAAGTTAAAATTTTTGATGTGTGGGGATAAAATTTTATGGGACCATTTATGCCTTCATTTGAGAATTTATATATATTACTTATTGTTGATTATATGTTCAAATGGATAGAAGCTTTTGTTGTACCTAGACGTGATGCTCAGAGTATTTCTAAAATTTTAACTAAAAATATTTTTACAAGATATGGAATGCAGAGAGTAATTATTACAGATGAAAAATCTCATTTTAGGAATAAGAGAATCGAACAATTAATTAAGAAATATGATGTTATGCATAGATTCTCTACTACTTATCATCCTCAGACTAGTGATCTAGCAGAAATATCAAATCGTGAAATTAAACGAATTTTAGTTTATAAATTTGATTGGTCTGCTAGATTAAATACTGCATTATGGGCATACAAAACTGTTTATAAGACTTCTATAAGAATGTCCCCATATAGACTTATTTTTGAAAAAAACATGCCACTTACAAGTAGAATTGGAGCATAAAGCATTTTGGGCTTTTAAAGAATTTAATTTTAATTTAAAGAATGCTGGTGAGAAAAGATTATTGCAACTCAATGAACTTGAGGAGATTAGAAACGAAGCATAGGATAATGCAAAAATCTATAATGAGAAATGAAATTATGGCATACTCGGAAGACTATTCAAAAGAAGTTTAAACCTAGATAAGAAATTTTGTTATATAATACAAGATTGAGATTATTTCTAGGAAAACTGAAATCCAATTGGTTAGGACCATTTAAGGTGATTAAAGTCTATCATTATGGAACTGTTGTTCTTAAATATCCTAAGACTGGAAAGATATTTAAAGTTAAAGGGCATCGATTGAAACATTATTATGAAGGGCACATACCATAATTTAAAGAAGTTTTAATGTTAAGTCAACCCAACTAATCAAATGGTATGTCAGGCTGACGACGTTAAACCAAACGCTTTATGGGAGGCAACCCATATATATATATATATATATATATATATATATATATATATATATACCCATATATATATATATATATATATATATATATATCTATGTATTCCTATTTTATTTTATAATTGTTATATATTGGTAGATAATAATCCAACACAATTTTATATATTATAAATTAAGACAAATATTGGTATTAGAGGAAAATTTGGAATCAAATTGAACGAAAACATGAAAAGATGCAATTTTGGCCTCTAGCTCCAATGGTGCCTACATGGGTGTTGAAGACACCTGCAAACAGACCTAAGCGCCGACAGTGCCATTGGGAGCGCTGACAACACCGATAACAGTTTGATGGTTTAGGACAAATTTTGGCAAACTTTGGCGGGATTTTGCTTCGTAATAACCACCGGGAGGTGTTTTTAAAGTCCTAAAAACTGCCTTGGACGACCAGAAACTTCTTATTTTCGAATTCCATGGCCTATAATTACAGAAATACTTCCATGTATGGAGTTTTTAATAGAAGAAAGTTTATTAGTTTTGACATGCAAAGATTATACGATAAAGTTATTACAAAGAAGAGACTTTAACAATCACGGATTGATTAATCCAAGTTCTCTGATTGATAAAATCATTGTATAAAGGCGATGAGAAGTTCTGTGCTAAACTACCGCTGTTGTTGTTGTACAAGTAGTGAAGGAATTCTATGCTAACTTACATGGAATTAACCAAAGAGTTGCCTTCGTGCTAGGTAAGGTTGTACCATTTACTTTTGCTAGAATCAATGAGTTCTATATGATAGAAAGTGTTCCAATATGTCATTATAAAAATTTTATCCCTACGAGAGATTTAATGCAAGATGTTTATAATTTTCTAATGGATGAAAGTGATACTTGGGAAATGCGAGATGAAGGATATGTTAGTTTCTCTGCTTCGTTGCTTAATCCAATATCGAAGCAGTGGCATTTCCTCATTTCTGCAAAATTACTCCCTACCATGAAGATTAGTAGAGTCACCAAAGAAAGTGCTATTTTGAATTATTGCATTAGAATGGACCCATTGATATAGGATCTATCATATTTAAATATGTTATGGGTATTATTATGAATGAGCCAATTTATGGACTTGGGCATCCTTCCATAGTTTTCATATTTTGCAGTCAATCTCAAGTTCCATATGAAAGTTGGGAAAAAGTTTTATTAACTTGGGAGCCCATGATTCCTATTGATGATAATTATGTTGGGAATGGGAATGAAGCATTAGATATTATCTTATATCACTCATCACATGCTTCATCTCCATTGATGCCACCAACAGTTGAAAATTCACTTGCTGTAGAAAAGAAATTGAAGAAAATTGAAAGAGAACTTCAGTGTATTATGAATGTAATAGGAGATCTTAAGTACCTTTTTGATCACCTAGATTAGAGGATAGAAGAGAATTTTGATCATACTGGAACATTTGAAGCAGGATTAGTGTGGATGTTTAAAGAAAAAGGATGGATCGAAGAAAATTTGACTGGTCAATTCCCGTACCGACCTTCTACAATTTCTACGTTCATTACCAGTCTATGAGAGATGTAGAGGAGGATAAAGGACTGAAAATGAGGCAGAATAATTGAAGAATTTGGACTCTCTCTGCTAGTTTAAAATACTATGTACTTAATGTGATTGTGTGGATTTGATTTAGTTTGCTTTGCTTTAGAATTCTGAACTTTGATTGTGTGTATAGTTTTGTGTCATCGTTTAGTGTTGTTGCTTGATTTCAACGTTGATTTATAATTTAGTTTGCTTAAAATGTGTAAAAGTGTGATAAGAAAAATGTTTTTCTAAAAGTGAATTTTCATATATAAAAGTTAGCTTGTTGTTGTTTGTGAAAATGATTATTTGTGAATTATTGTCCGATAAAAAGTTGTGTTTAAAAAACTAATTTAAAATACTAAAAAGACTTTGGAGAAAATTGAAAGGAAATTGAAAATTGAAAAAAATTGAAAAATGGAATTTTTTGCCTGCAGCGCCGACGATGCCCTTGACCCGAGAACAGCCTTTAACCCTTTAAAATTCATGATTTTCATTATAAACCACCATTTTTACCCTTTGAGTCACCTTAAACCTCCAGATTTTTCACATAGGGCTCGCATTTGCTTGGATTTGAGGTGATTTTAAGGAAGAGGAACTTCAGATTTCATCTTCTCTAAGTAAGATCTACATTTTGAACAAAAAAATTTTGATTTTCACCAAGGATTTATCTCACATTGCCGATATTCAAAAATTTTGAAATTTTTTTGAGAGATTTTGAGAAAATCCTTTGGTGAAGAACTCTTACTTAGTAGATTTAAGTATAAAGCGTTCTACTTTGTGATTTTCAGAATTTTTTGAATTTATTCAAATTTTCTCTAGATTTTCCATGACACCAAGAACGAGCAAAGGAGAAAGAAAAGTAGATTATGATGAACAAAAATTTGTTAGCTTCAGGGCTAGTGCTCGATTCAATAGTCTACTTGAGCATAAAAAAGTAATTCTAGATCGTGTTTTAAAAATCTAGGTGGAGAAGTCGAGCAATTAATCAATGCTCGGTAGTGTGAAAATTTCTGTTATTTTACTACCGATGTGATTATTGGTGTAGTGATGGAATTCTATGCCAACTTTACTGAAGCTTGTGATGACTTTGTTTTTGTTCGTGGGGAGAAAGGTGGATTTTTCTCCAAGAAAAATAATGAGTTTTATCAATTGGAAGATGTTTACAGTTGCTAGTATAAATCATTTTCTACTAAGAATGAGGCCTTAGATAAGGTTATTTATTTTCTTACTGATGGAAGAGGGACCTGGAAAGTCAAAAATGGTGTTAAGGTAAACTTTCCTCTTTTTATGCTTAATGTAGTATCTAAGGCCTGACACTACATTATTTCTGGAAGTATGATTCCGAGAAATCATCATAGTGAGTTGACCAATGATAGAGCCATCCTGGACTTCCGTATTCAACAAGTGATGAAGATAAATGTAGGCTCTATTATCTATATGAACACTAGATCTATTGCTTTGGGAGAGACCGCTAGTGGTTTGGCACACACTGCACTTATTTTTACACTCTGTGAATAGGAAGGAGTTGATTTTAGACCTGAGGAAGAGAGGATTAAGCCTCTAAAACCTGCTTGCCAATATAAAAACATCTGAATCTCATGTTAATTGAAGATCTGGAAGTAAGACCAGAGATATTCCTTCTACTTTGAGGACCACACTTTTAGTGACCCTACTAACTAAGAACTTTTAGACCAGATGATGATCCAGCATGGAGTATCTTAAGAATGGATCTTAGATTGCAAAATTTGGATGCCAGAAATGCACATTGATGATTTGGTATGGAAAAAGTTGGAATATGATGCTGCTTTTGATGATGCGTTGGTGAGACATGAAGAGTGATCATTCAGTTCAGTTTCCTACTCACCCTATTTTTACTCCATATCAGCAGCAGAATTTAGATGTAGAAGAAGAAGAATATGATGATGATTGGTGTTTTTTTTGTTTATGTTTGATTGTAATTTGTTATTGTGTTGTTTGTTTTTGTTATATTGTTGAGACTATTTGTTAGATTGTGAGACTCTGTTTTGTTGTTATGTTGAGTTGTGAACTGTAGTTTGTAAAATTGTTTTCATTTTTGGAATTCAGTTTAATTTTGTTGTTTGTTTTTGTATTTTATTAAATTTATTGTAATTAACTCTTCATCAAAAGATTTTATATGTATTATGTGCAATTTAATGTTTTAAGTCTCGTAGCTTTTTATATTAGCACCTGCAGTATTTCAAAATTAAAGTTTCAAAATCAAAACCTTCAACAGGTATGTCTTTCCTTTATGTATTTAATTTTTTCTTTCACCCTTTATTTTTCAGTTCTTCATGCTAAATATTTTAAAAATTTAAGTTTTGGAGGAAAGAAAAATTCTTTTTTAAAGAAAAAAACTTAATTTTATTTCTCCTCACTTAGCTATATTTTCAAAAATTTTAAATTTAACATGACCTTTGGTATTAGGAGTTAACTTTAGATAACTATATTTATGTTGCTAAATATAAAGTAACTTAAGTAAAAAATTTTAATAATAAAGATTAAATTTAGATATTAAGATATTTTGTATAAAAGAAAACGACTATGTTTCTCTATTTTAAGTAAGGAAAATTGTATTTTTGAAATATTAAAAATCTTAAAGGTTCATGTAAGAAGAAAAGAATTATACTTTATGAAATCATTAAACTAATATAAATTTGTTAAGTGAAGAAATGTGACAAGTTTTCGACTTTAAGAAGAGGATAGTAAAGTTAGAAATCATTAAAGGCTATCCAGATATAGTAATCCTCACAAATAAAAAAAAAAGAAAAAGAAAAGAAAAGATTTGGGGAGAAGCTTGAGGAGATGTCTAATTAAAAATTGGCTTCACTTGAATCAATTTAAAAAATAAGGCTTGCTACATTTTCTATACTTTTATTTGAGTAATAGTATATTTACTAGTAAAGTTTTATGAAGTTCTTTTTCATATGAATACTTTAAGTAACTTTAATATGACAATTTATAATTTTTTTGAAAAGAATAGAGAATCAAAAATCTTGGACTTTATTGCTAAATATTCTTATACCTTTAGTATTAACTGGAGTTGTTTTGAATTTTTCTTAAGTTATGCTATTATATTTAATGGACTAAGATATAGAAATTTAAAAGTTAAATTCTTTACCATAAGTCATATTTTTATATAGTAGATGAATTACTTGAGGACAAGTAAATACACCAAGAATATATTCATTTTTATATCCATATTTTATACTTATTTTTGGTGATATTGCACTTTAATGGAAGGTACTTTTATGTTTTCTTACAGGTTTTTGAATTTTAGGAATTAAAGCAAAAAAGGAAGCAAAATGGATTAAATTTAGAGTAAAAATAAAGAAATTGAAAATTTTTCAGTGACGATGACGTCAAAAGCAGTGCCGACGGCGCCGTTTGACAGAGAGCAGTGAATTAAATTGCGGAACACTCGCACCGATAGCGCCAATGTAGGTTCAACCCCTATTTCTAGAAGATTCAATGAATTTTTATGCTTTTTGAATAGTTTTTGGAGGCTCCTATTGAAGAACCGACTCCAGGCTTTATATAGGGTCAAAATTGATCAGAAAAGTGACTCTTCTTGACATCTCATCGCCCCAATTCAACCTTCTAGGCATCACACATTCTTCTATTTTTCATTCTACAACCATTTAGAGTCCATTATTCTTATAATTTAGAGTTTTGTGGTGAGATTAAGTGTGAACTCTTCTCTAAGAGTGTTGGAGAAGGAGAACAGTGAGAGGTTTCTTCTTCCTACAATTTCTAGAAGAGGCTACAAGGGATTTGCTTTGAGAAAGAGTTTCAGATAAGTGTTGTTTATTTATTAGTGTTGTATGAACTTTCTTTTATATATGAAATTTGTGTTTTGTTGTATCTTTCTCACGAAGTCTGAGTAGTTTACTTTATCTTTCTCTTTACTCTGAGATATGGTGTAATGAAGAGATAATATGGATGTGTCAATATTAAAATACAAAATAAATTGTGATGATTTTTCAACTCCTAACTTTATTTACTTCTTTATTTGGCCAATTGATATGTTAAAATATGTTGTGAAACATATGATCCGGGAAATGGAGTATGAGTTCTATAATAGATTGAGGATCACATTTGATTCCATGAAGGAGAATTTTATTCATGGAATTATGTGCAAATAAATAAGGAAATATACTTTGTTTGGGTGGAGAATTGGAGAATCTTTAGGGTGAGATACTAAAATCCCCAATTCGGTCTTAGTGTTTAAAAAATAAAGCGAGAGTTAGCCTTCAGGTGAAGGAAAGTGGGAGCTCTTGAGTGGGAGCCAGTATCCTCCTAGCCTAGCCATGAGTTTCGAGACTAAACCTGGAATTAGTTAATGATTTTCTATAACACAGTATCAAGATAGAGAATTAAAACAACTCCTATTTGGCACAATACATATTTGGACCATTTATCTTATCTCATTTTACCAAAACCTCATTGTAGTGAGAAAGATGCTTTTTCACATAAGAAATCTTCATCACATAAGCATAGTTTAATAGTTTAGTAGTTACTATTGAAACTTTGTATTTCTGCTTTGTTATTAATTAAATAATTTAGTTTTTATAACATCTTAATATTTGAAATTAGTGAGAGTAATTTTTTTTCCTTTCTGTGAATTTCCTAATAAATTTATCATTTCAAACTTAAACCTTCCCCGTGGGATCAATATTTGGGGCTTAAACAAATTTTTTTTTATTTGATAATGATACGTATACTTGCGTAGAAATCTACATTAATTGCTTAAATTTCTAATTAATAAAATATTTCATCAAACTTTTGGCGTCGTTGCATAGTGGAGTCAACTATATAATTTTTACACAACTATATTTCTCGGGATCAGTAACTCTTAAAATCAACTTACAAAATTTCTTTTTAAATTGCAAATTAAACAGTTAAGAGGTGTATAATGATATGCTTACTTAAAATTACTACTAAAGAGTTAAAAAGAAAGTAACAACTAAATATAACAACTTAATAAAATCTAACATCAAGTTTGAATGTTATGAAAAACCTTTCACCTTGCAAAGAGATTTTAACCTATGTAGGATTTAAGCAATTTAAGACAAAATTGATGTATTATGACAAATAAAAGCATGCCTTATTTTTTACCCCCTCATGGTGCTAGCAAAGAACATTGGCTAACTTAAGACCAATTCCTTAACATCTTGATTCTGCATTAGAACTATCTAGTCTCCCACCCCTAGATGACCCTAAGCCTATGCCACTATGATGATCGAATCTCAATGATAGGGTACTAAAACTTATGCCAAATTAACAAGAATCAAGTATGTCACTCTAGAACTAATCAATTATATGCCCATCAAAACTTGTCTCCCTATTTATTTGCACTCTCCTTTTGGTGATCGCTATGGCTCTGCCTAGAATGAAGTGTGGTTCCACTAGTTGGGTGAAATCATAACACTCCCAGTTCATTATGTTTCTCAACTGATTTTAACCTCACAAGTGGCCAGTTTATAAAGTAAATGAAGATTCAGTGAAAGTACCATCCCAATTTTTAAGAGTAAAAAGAAATCTTTAAATCATTCTCATCCCACAAGACTAAACATACAAGGAGAAAAAAAGGGAACTACACAGAATTCATGGAGATTAAACAAAAGCAAAACATTTGCATTGAAATCTAAGTTTACAACAAAGACTCAAACACAAATACAAAGTACCCTATGTCTTCTTCCCAAGTAAACTTCTGGAGTTTTCTTAAAGCAATCTCCGAACTTTTACACACTAAAACACACTTACACTTACGTTTAAACACAAATTAAGAAAACTTTAATCAACTATTGTCGCCCAATTGAATTTTTGAGGCTCCAAAAAGTTTCTAAATTCACCCAAATCCTTCTCATTTAACAGAAAACAAAAAATAACCAAGGGTTGCTTGAAACATCCCTCTAAAATTAGGCTAAACTCAATGGATCTTCTAGAAAGGTAGTTTTTGGATCTATAACGCCCATCTGGCTGAAGTCTGGTGCTATAGCGCCACATATATTTTCCCACTTTTGCTTTATTTTTTCCCTTATTTTCTCTAAATGTCCATTCCAAGTACCTGAAAAAAAAAACATGCAAAATATCTGCCTTTAAAGTGTAATATCATTAAAAATGTACATAAATGTTTATAAAATATGCACTAAAAATAAGCTATTTTTAGGTGGATCAAGCTACAAGGCAAGAAAGTCCCTTTTGGTTTCTTAAGGTCAGAATTGACAAAATGTGGTATGATCACCTAAAATATATAGTATTTTTAGACATATTTTTATACTTATTTTTGAGATATTGTGCTTTAATGGAAGGTATTTGTGTGTTTTCCTTTCAAGTACAAGTAAAAAAGATGAAAAATACTAAAATGAGTGAAAAAAGATCAAATTTGGAGCAAAAATGTGAAAATGGTGCAAAAGTGTTTTGACGCCAAGCGCCGGTGAAATAGACAAGGCCGCGCCTATGCACCAGAGGCCCCATGCTTAAGCACCAGAGGTGGTTATTTGATGGTTTAATTTAATTTTCTAAATTTTGAAGGGACATTTTAGACACCTATTGGCTAAACAGGGTGGTTATGACCACTAGAAACAAAATTATGTTTAAAAGACTTGTGAAAGGAGGCATCCTTTGGAGAGTATATCGAATTGAGAGACATTTTGAAGAATTACAAGGCACCCCGTTAAAATTTATAAATGAAGGAAGTTGAGACTTTTAGAAGTGTGCTTAAAAAGGGGGAGTCTTGAGAAGTTCTTGAATAAGGTCGTGGAGGTACGTTTTGAGAGATTTTTCAGACACCACAAATTTACTTTATCCTTTTTGTTTTTAGTTTTAGTGTGATAGTTAAGAGTGTTGTAAAAGAGAAGAGGTTCAAAGGAAATTCAAGAGTCTGGTGGAAGATTTGAGATAAGTTTTATCTTTGTTTTTGAACTACTTTTGGTTTTTATCGAGACTTCTTGTTGGTTTGATAATGATTTCTACTTTCAAACTAAAGTGTGGTTTGATTTTCTCCACGGATTTTGAGTAGTTTTCTTTATCTTTCTCCTTAAAATGATAAGTAATTAAAGTGTTGGATGGAAGTTGTGGAGAGTATTATTCTTTAATGTTGGAAGAAGTTGTGATGATTTAATTCAATGCACTTCATTTACTTCTTGACATTGCCTATCTAGATGTTAAAATTTATTGTGAGACCATGTAAGAACCAAGCTAGTATTATCTCAATCAACAATGGTAAAGAATCACATGAGGTTGTATGAATGAGAATGCAATTCATATGATTAAGTGCAAATAAATAGGAAAATATTCATTGAAGGGTGTAGAGTTAGAGGACTTTAAAATGACATGTTAAAACCTCCAACTTAGTTTATTTTTTTAGGTTCTGATACAAGATGTTAGCCCCGAGATGGAGGGAAACAAGGGAACTTTAGAGTGAGAGCTCGTATCTTCCCTGCCAAGCCGGTTTTCAGAACTATTCAAACTTTAAGTTAGTCAATGTTCTTTATAGCATCTCTAGTAAGGTTAAGGAATATTATTGCTCCTATTTGACACAATACAATATGCATACTTATACAATAGAAATCCTATACTTATTACTGATTCATGATAAGGAGAAAGATATTTTCATATTAAGTACTTTTCTTTTACATAAACTTAAGTTATCTTTAGAAGTTGTTACTGTTTTGTCAAAATATCAAAAATACAAAAAAGAATTGAATTTTAATTGCTATAAAAATATCTATAGTTTAAGTAATTGTCTTTTTGAAATAGAAAGTTTGTTGTTCAAAAGTGCAGATTGTGCATTTCCTTATGGGTTCAATATTCAGGTCTTAATAAAAAAGACCTATATTACTTGATAACGATACATATACTTGTGTAGTATCCTAATATATATATATAAAAGTTAAATTCTTATTTTCTCCAGGATCAAGTTTTTGGTACTATTACAAAGTAAGGAAACATAAATGAAAATATCATCAAAGATATTGTTATACTATTGCATATAAATAGTCATGATCAAGTTTTAGGCGATGTTGCTGGAGAAATCGATTGAGAGCAAATTTCTATTTTTAGAAAGTCTTATTTAAACATTAAGAGTTATTTTAGAAATGTATTGCTATAGTATTTTATTTTTGTGTGTTTTATTTTATTATATTTCATTTTAGTGTATGCATAGTTCAGGTTTTAAAGGACTAGTGCCCTACGATTCTGAATTAGAGAGAATTGTTAAGAAATACAGAAAATGCAAAAAAATAAGACTTAGCTTATTTCCTTTCTCACTGAGGGATGAAGCTAAGATGTGGTTGAATTCCTTAGCACCTAGATCTATCATAAATTGGGGTGATTTAGCACAAAAATTCCTTGCGAAATATTTTCCACCATAAAAAACTGTGAAGCTTAGAAATGATATTACATATTTTAATCAGTTTGAAGGGGAATCTATTTATGAAGCATGAGAATGATTTAAAGAACTTTTAAGAAAGTGTCCACACCATGTTATACCAGGTTGGTTGATAATTCAAACTATTTATAATGGATTAACTGGGTCTCTTAGATCTACTATCGATGCCGCTGCTGATGGTTCATTGATATCAAAATCATTTCATGATGCTTTTGCTTTAATTGTAGAAATGACTACAAATAATTTTCAATGGCTTTCTTAGAGGGTGGATCCTAAGAAAGTTGACAATATTCATGAACCTGATGCATTTACTATATTAGTAAATCAAGTTGCTGTAATTTCATGGAAGTTGGACCATTTTTTAATGATTTTTTCTCAACCAATTGAAGAAAATTCATTAGGAAAATTGGTAGATTTTCAAGCATCATTAGAAACTTTAAATGCCATAAATAATAAGCAGAATCACCCATATTCAAATTATTATAACCCAGGTTGGAAGAACCATCCCAACTTCAAATGGAATAATACTACGGGTGGTAATAATCAGCAATGAGGGAACAATTAAGTAAACTCATTGGGAAACTGGAACAACCATATGAATAATTATAGATCTACTTATCCTCCAGATTTTAATAGTAATCCACAATCTAAGAAGAAGAAGTTCTCTATAAAAGAAGTAGCGTTACACATGGGAAATCAGTTACAAAGTCAACGAGCTACAATTAGAAATATTGAGAATCAACTTGGACAAATTGCAAATTCATTAAGTAATACATCCCAAGGAACACTTCCTAGTAATAGTGAAACAAATATTAAAGACCAGAATAAAGAGTAAGTAAAAGTCGTTCAACCTAGAAGCGGAAGAGAGTTGGAAGGTAGGGTTAAAAATAAACTCAAGTAGAGAGAGAAAAAATTGAAGAATCAAAAGAGGATGCTCCAAAAGATTTTGAAAGACCTATTTCTCTGCTGAAAATTGATTTAGAAAAACCACCACCTCCATTTCCTCAGAGACTTCGTCAACAGAAGTTGGATAAGCAATTTTCAAAATTTTTGGAAATTTTTAAGAAGCTTACAATTAATAATCCATTTGCTAAAGCCTTAAAACAAATGCCAAACATTGTAAAGTTTATGAAGGATATTCTCAATAGAAAAAGGAAGTTTGAAGATAATGAGACAGTTGCACTTAGTGAGGAGTGCAGTGCTATAATTCAGAAAAAGTTTTCTGAAAAGCTTAAGGGTCGTGGTAGCTTTACTATTCCATGTGCGATAGTAGACAAATTTTATGAGAAAGCTTTATGTGATTTAGGTGCAAGCATTAACCTTATGCCATTATCAATATTTAAAAGATTGGGATTAGGAGAAATAAACTCTACTACTGTAACTCTGTAGTTATTAGATCGTTCGATAACGTACCCTAAAGAAGTTATAGAAGATGTCCTAGTGAAAGTGGATCAATTTATCTTTCCCATTGATTTCATTGTGCTGGATATGGAGGAAGATAAAGAGATACATATCATTTTGGGGAAACTTTTCCTAGCCATAGGAAGATAAATGATAGAGGTGAAGAAAGAGGAATTAACAATATGCGTCAATGATCAAATTGTTACTTTTAACATTTCAAGATGAATGATG
This sequence comes from Phalaenopsis aphrodite, assembly GCA_003013225.1. Taxonomy (NCBI): domain Eukaryota; kingdom Viridiplantae; phylum Streptophyta; class Magnoliopsida; order Asparagales; family Orchidaceae; genus Phalaenopsis; species Phalaenopsis aphrodite. The sequence continues at coordinate 60,802 of NEWO01000424.1, read as the reverse complement.
AATCCTGCAAAAGGTAAAGATGATGAATGCTATAGAACATATGTTATAAAATATCTGAGTGAATGTCATTTAAAAACTAATTATGAAGAAAATTCTGAAGAAAAATATTTGGAACACGAGCAAGAAGAGGAATTAGATTAATGTGAAGAACTTTTTAAGGAAGATTCAAACTATGTTTAAGAAAGTTTTGAAATTTTGGACACGATAGAAAAAGATAAATCATTTTGTCCATCAATTAAAAAACCTTCAGAACTTGAGTTGAAATTACTTCTTGAACATTTAAAATATGCCTTTTTAGGTGATTCATCTACTTTACCAGTTATAATTTTCTCAAAGTTAACGATGGAAGAAGGAGAAAGATTGATGAAAATTTTTAAAAAATAAGAAAGCATTTAGATGGACAATTGCTGATATTAAAGAAATCATTCCTTTAATTTGTATGCATAGAATTCATATGGAAGAGAACTGCAAACCTAGGGTTGATCCTCAAAGGAGATTGAATCATGTTATGAAAGAAGTTGTAAAGAAAAAAAATTTTAAAGTGGTTAGATGTTGGAATTATCTATCCTATTTCAGATAGTGCGTGGGTTAGTTCAATTCACTGTGTTTCTAAGAAAGGAGGAGTAACTGTGATTGTGAATGAACATACTGAGTCAATACCTACAAGATAATTCGCAGGGTGGAGAATATGCATTGATTATAGAAAATTAAATCTTACTACTAGGAAAGATCATTTTCCACTACCCTTTCTAGATCAAATGCTGGATAAACTAGCTGGGCATAAATACTTTTGTTTTCTGGATAGATATACCAGTTATTACCAAATACAAATAACTCCTGAGGATCAAGGAAAACAACTTTTACCATTCCTTATGGTACACTTGCTTTTAGAAGAATGCCCTTTGGTTTATGTAATGTTTCTGCTAGATTTGAAAGATTTATGATGACAATTTTTTATGATTTAATTGAAAAGGGATTGAAGTCTTTAAGGATGATTTTTTAGTGTTTGGAATTTCATTTGACTCATGTCTAGAACATTTATCAAAAGCTCTTAAGGGTTGTGAAGAAACAAATTTAGTGATTAATTAAGAAAAATGTCAATTGATGGTAGCAGGAGGAATTGTATTAGGACATAAAATATTAGAAAATGGTGTGGAAGTAGATCCTGCTAAAATTCAAGTGATCGCTAATTTACCTTATCCAACAAATGTAAGGAAAATTAGGAGTTTTTTAGGACATGCTGGATTCTACAGATGATACATTAAAGACTTCTAAAAAATTGGTAAGCCATTATGCTATTTATTGGAGAAAGATGCAATTTTCAATTTTGATGAAGATTGCCTAAAACCTTTTGAGTTATTAAAAGAAAAAATTAGTCAATGCACCCATTATAGTTTCACCAGATTGGGGAAAACCTTTTGAGCTGATGTGTAATGCTACTGATTATGCTCTTGGAGTTGTTTTAGTACAAATACATGATAAAATTTTCAAAGTTATTTACTATGCTAGTAAAGCTCTTAATGAAACCCAAATTAATTATACAACAGCTAAAAAGAGTTATTAGAAATAGTATATGCCTTTGATAAATTTAGATCATATTTTATTGGAACTCATTGCGTAGTGCATACAAATCATTCTGTTATTAAGTACTTAATGAAAAAGAAGGATGCTAAACCAAGACTTATAAGATAGATTCTTCTTTTGCAAGAGTTTGACTTTGAAATAGTAGATAGGAAGGGAACTGTAAATCAAATAGCTGATTATTTGTCCAGACTTGAGTTAGAAAAGCCACTTTGTTTTGAAAAAGAAATTAATGAATAATTTCCAGATGGAAAATTGTTCAATATTAATGAGTGGTGTGTTCTATGGTATGCCGAGATTGTGAACTTTCTTGTTTGTGATATTTTACCCTATGGAATGACATACCAATATAAGAGGAAATTTATGAAATTTTACCCTAAGGAACCCTCACCATTAGAAATTCTACCCTCTTTCTTACTCAACTTGAAGCTCTACATAGTGGTCATAATCTATAGCTCTTAATAGGTACAGTCATTATGGGGAAGCCCAAGATGAGTTCCCATAGGACTACTTGCCCTTAGGGTTGACTCTAGGTGTTGGTATGGGGTTAAGGCACTTACTTGCACTCATCCTCACTCACAATCACTCACAAACCTAAACCTAAATTTTCTCGACTTTGGTCCCTTGATCCTTTGGGAGACTCATGTAGATGGTCCCCTAAACCCACTGCCCCTAGACTAGGGTTTAGCTAAGACCAATACATAGAGTACCAAAAAGAGGATTCCATTTGTCCATAACTTATTTATGGTGGTTATCTCCCCAATTCTACCCAAAATATTCAATCTCACCTTTCACCCCTAAACCTACCCAAATTACCTAAACACCCCCAAATCCCAAATTTGGTCAAAATCCTCAAATCCATCCAAAATATCCAAACTTGTTCAAAAAACATTTGAAACCTTTTAAAAATACCCAAATTACCCAAAACTACCAAAAAATGCTAAATTTTACCAAAATACCCCCAAAGATGCCAAGATTACAAAAATTCTCTTGGCACCCCAAAAATTTCCAAAACCTCCAAAATCACTCCAAATGTTTCCAAAACCCATTTGGACCCCTCAATAAGACCCAATTTGACCAATTTGATCATTTTCACCAGAACCCCCAAATTGCCTTTGCCCAATTTCCCCAAATTTACCTCAAATGTCCATCAATTTGGTCCAAATTTCCCCCAATTTCATTCCTAAACTCGAATTCATATTCCATATGATTAGTTTAAATCAAATTCAAACTCAATTGGCCCATGCTTTGAGCCCAATTTTGATCTAGGTCAAACCCCCAATTTTGGCTACATGACTTAGTCTCACTAAATTGAACCCCATGGCTTACTCCATTGGCCTCAATTTGAATCCTAAACTCTTAATAATATTCCTAAAAATCAAAATTGACCTACAATTAACCTTAGTGAGGCCTCAATTTCATTTAATTTTGACCCAAGTCTAAAAACCCCAATTTTGCCCCAACTTGGCTATGCCTCAAATTTCACCAAATTGATTGCATTAGCCCTAAAATTAGCACCCAACTTATGTTGAAAACTCTTCATGACATTCCTATTGACCATTTTCTATAATCAATTTGGACTTAGACCAAGCCTAGCCCAATTTAGGCCCAAGTCTAGCCCAACATGCCCAAAGTGACCAAATTTCCAAAATCCTTCAAATTAAACCCCAAATTGAACTCAAAATCATTTCAATCCATCACCAAAAATCTTCATTACAATCATCTACAATGTTGATCAATCATTTGGGCTCAAAGTCATAGATATCCTAACCCAAACCCAATCTTTGGCCATTTGGACCCAAATTGAACCTGTATACCAAAATTGGCCTAACCACCCTGAAGTCACCAAATTTGTGACTCCACACCCACTAAGCTCTTCCCTTGGACCAGGAAAAACAACACTAAACCCACACAAGAAAGCTATGGACCAATGGATCCCTAAATTAATGGATTCATAACCATTTTTGGGTACTTAATCAAAAATCTCCCTCATCATCACTAACCCATAGGGGTAAATCATAATTAAGCCTCCCCCTGACTTCCTGGCCACATCCCCTGGCCCTGCCGGCTGGCTTAGTCATCGGGAAACCCCAAAACCAAGAGCCCCAAGGCCAATTAAAACCTAATTTCAACCCTAGAGGCCACCTCACCCTAATTAACCTTTTGAGCTCCTTAGGCCTCCACCTAAGCAAGCATTTGCACCTAAGGCCAGGCCCTAAGCTTCCCTCTCCGGCCATGTCTATAAAACTTAACCTCTACGACCAACATAGAGTTGCTGAAATTTTCTCAAGGAGACCCCATTAAATTGCTCCTATAGCCTTTTCGAGAACTCCTCAGTGCAACCCAACCACTTCCTTGCCCTAATTCCCCTTGCCGGTGTTCAATATTTGAGCTCAAATCATTGTCAGAGACAGGATAGAGCTCCCCACACCTCCACAGTGCACATAAATCAAATTAAACTCACTGTTTACCTCAATTTTGGTTGAGGTTTAGTTTTTCCTCTTTAATAGCCTAAGGTCTAACCATAGGATTTTCCTATTGACTATTCTAAGAAAATTAGAACTAAAACCCTCACCATTAGAAATTCTACCCTCTTTTTTGCTCAACTTGAAGTTCCACATATTGTTTCTAACCTCTAGCACTTAGTAGATGGGTCACTATAAGGGAAACTCAAGATGAGTCACCCTTAGGACTGTTGGACCTTAGGGTTGACCCCAGATGTTGGTCTAGAGCTAAGGCACTCACTACAATCATCCAGTACATAGAGGACCCAAAATGGGATTTCCATTGGTCCATGGCTCATTTAGGGTGATTAGTTACCCAATCCAATAAAAAATACCCATCTTGGTCTTCTGTCCCTTAAACACCCCCAAATTACCAAAATGCCCCTCCATAGCCCAAAATTCCAAAAATTCCAAAAATTCCCAGAAAATTTCAATAAATCTAAAATATTCCCAATTTCATTTTTCTTAACTACCACATGACCCTATTTGGCCAATTTGACCATCTTTAACCAAAACCCCCAACTTTGCCTTTAACGACACAAATTTCCCCAAATTTAACTCAAATGTCCATCAATTTGATCTCAATTGACCCCAATTTCAATCCTAAACTCGAATTCACTTTTTATTGAGCCAAAATAGACCAATACAAGCTTAATCGGCCCATGATTTGAGTCCAATTTTGGTATAGGTCAATCCCCAAATTGGTCACATGACCTAATCTCACCAAATTGAACCCATAGCCTTGTCAATTGGCCCCGATTAATGTTTAAAATCTTTATAACATTCCTAAACATCAAAATAAACCATCAATTGGCTCTGCGAAAGCCTCAAATTTATTTGATTTTGGCCTAAATCCAAAATTCCCAAATTTAGCCCAAAATTGGCTAAGTCCCCAAATTTCACCCAATTGATTGCCTTAACCCAAAAATTGGCATCCAATTCATGTTTAAAACTCTTCATAGGGTCCTCATTGGCCATATACAAAAATAAATTTTGGCTTATCCCAAGGCTAACCCAAGCTAGACCTAAGCATATCCCAAGATGACCAAATTGACTAAAATTCAAAGTTCGCTCAAATTGACCCTTCAATTGAGCTCAAAACCACTTCTATTCTTCCCCAAAGTTGTTACTTATGATCATATACACCAAATGAAACATTTATTTGGGTTAATTGACATGTTTATCCTAGACCAAAGCCAATATTTGGTCATTTGCACCCACTTGGACCCATGCACTAAATGTGCCTGACCACCCTAAAGTCACCAAATTAACTCCACCACAGCCATTAGTTGGACCTAGTGACTAGTCCAAACACCATGAAACCACTTAAATCAAGCCATGGAACAAAGGTCCCCCAAATAAAGGGAGATTATTTCCAAAAATGCATGGGCTTAAGATATCCTTACCAAAATTAGGTATTATTGCACTAAATTGTTGTGACATATTCCCCTGGGTTCCCTGAGCTCCTAAGCCCCTCCCACTAGTCGACCGGCCAGCCTAGTGGCCGGTAAAGCTAAAAAAATGAGAGCCACCCCCATGGCACCTCACCCAAATCAAACCTAGAGGCCAGCTCAGCCAAATTAATTGATGAAGCTCCTCTCCCGTCCACCTAAGCACCACAATACACCCAAACTTGTGCCCTGAGAGCTACCCCATGGCCATGTTTATAAAAACTCACCTCCACGGCTATGAGAGGTGTGCTAAAGTTTTCTCAGAGAGAGTTTCCCAAATCACTCACAGAGCTTCCTTGACACCTCCACTGCCCATTCCAATCACTCCACTGCCTTGATTCCCCCTGTCTAACCCTAATTTTGAGCTTGAAAATTAGGGCAGAAACAGAACATCCTCCAAACCTCCACCAAACTTCAATTGCTTGCGTCCACACCTTCACAACAATAAGAGAAGACAAAGCCACATCAAATTACCCTTTGAAATAGCCTCCACCGTAGCTCTAGACCAACACCTGAAATCTAGCTTGGTCGAATTCATACCTAGGCCTTACACCATAGCAAGAGGCTCCATCCCTAGCCTCCTTGGACCCCAATGAATGTGCCAATACCCTCTGATTGAAGCTTCACTTCTCAGAGCAAAGGTATTAAACTTCTCTTCCTCCCGAGCCTATTTTGATTCTCCATTTGCTTAGGCTTGATTTCATGATGCATTTACGGTATGGATGTATTTGTCTTACTTAGACAAGCATTTGAAAAAAAAATTCACTTAATTTGGTTGAGAGATGAGAGAGATCTTAAGCCTCAAAGGGGAACATTTCTCGGCATAAGCTATCGGGGATGATGGCCACACGCCGTCCGATCGTGTGTGTATCGAATGGACGGCCAAGATGAAGACGGACAGCGCTTCTTTACACAAACAGCGAGATGTGTGGCTGCTGGCGTGGACGATGACATCAAATAAGAGCGAGCCGTGTGGAGTTTCGGAGCTGCCGTAGAATGACGAGGCGCTGCATGGATAAGTCGAGAAATAGGGCCTTTTCTATTTATTTAAACTCCCTTAACTTTAAAAATCCATAACTTTGTGTAGAAAAATCACTAAAATAAAATAAAAATATCCTCTTGCTCGGTGAATAGAGGAGAACAATGTGGATTACATTTTATGTTCATCTGATGCAAATTTTATTTTTAATTAATTAAACACTATTTTGAATTATTTGATTCTCCATGCATATTGACACAACACATTGACTTAAAATTTTAGTATGTTGTAGCCTTTGTCAAGAGAAACATCCTCTAATTTTTTTAAAGTCATAGGAGGTTCCTAGACAGAGATCCATATTTTTCATATTTTTATACATTATTTCCTTAAAATAATCATGTAAATTAGCATGTTGATTAGAAAATTCCAAGAAAATTTTGGAAGGTCCAACATGACCAGAGACGCTTTTAAAATAATTCCAATAAATCAAATAAAATTCAAAAAGAAAAATAAAATCTTTTTCTCTATGTTTTCTGACCTCAGGGAGACTTTTCAAAAATACAAAACTTGAATTTCTCCATTTAAAATATTTTATATTTAATAAATACCACAGAACTTAAAATAATTCTTAAAATTCAAATAAAATTCAAAAAATCATGAAATTTAGTCCAACAGCCTCTTTGGTCTAACGTTACCTCCAATAAAAATTTCAAGAGATTAGGAGTCATCTTGGTCAAGTGAGGAATTTTTCTTTGAAAAATCCTATTTTTGCATGAAAATAATTATATAAATAAATTAAATTTTGAAAAATCACACTTTCTCCTCTGATATCTTAATTGACCCATGAATGAGGTAGGATAAAAATTCCAAATTCATTTGGATTAAATTTGACAAATTATGAAGTGATAGAGCCTTAGGGGCAAATGTGTAATTTTGGAAATTTAGCCTTAATTAACATTTAGGCCTAATTTAAGGAGGGAAATTGGTAACCTCTGATATTAATCAATTTATTTGATGTTTGAAACACAAGGGGTTACATGGTAGAAACTAATCTCACTTTCCTCATTAAAAAGATAAGTTAATAAATTTCTAAATTATTAAAATTTGGAAGTTTATTATAGTAAAATGAATCTAGGTCTTAGGGGTATGACTTTTGAAGTCAATAATTAATCAATTTAATACCCATATTTTGAAGTTGAAATAAAATACAAATCATGAATCGTGATTATTTAAAGCTTAACATTTTCAAAACTAATTAAGACACTCACCTATCTCTTAAGGGCTTAGTAGTAACTTAGGCTAAATCAAGTTTCATTTAAATGAAGATTAAAAAAGTAAATATCATTGAAAATTAAAACATCTTTCAAACACTACAAGCCATATTAGGGTTAAAATTTGGCTAAGTGTTCCAACAACACTAACTTGCCTCTTTAAGGGTCTCACCCACATAATTCTTAAATGGAATCACAAGTGATAATTAACCTAATCTTAGGGATAATTGAGACATCCATGTTCACTGAAAATTAAGGGTATTTACAGGATGACTTATTAAGCAACATAATAAGTTTAAAAGAACTCACAATTTTCCACCAGACACTGAGAGAGTAGCACAGACCTGCATCTTTCTCTAGATTTGTTGGATACCTCAAAGATCTACCAAACTTAATATATTTTGCTTGACAACATCATCCTTAATTAAACTTCTAAGAACCCACCAAGATATGACCTAGGGTTAGATAGGTCGTCAAGATTTTACTTCCCTGTTTCATATAAACTGCATTAACATGCATTTTAAGTTTCAGGTGGTGGAATGAGAAGACTCGTCAGGTATGCTTTTATAGTATTCAGCGTTGTCTTTCTTATACTTTCATACTGTGTTTTCCATACCGTACTTTTATGCTTGCAAATGTGCATGTTAAACAATGATGCCACCTACATGAAAACTAAAACTATCAGGATAGCCACAAAACCAAAACCAAAACCAAAATCAAAACCAAAATTAAAATCAACCAAGATAAAATTCACCCCCACGATATTCAAATTATCAAACAACTCAAAATTTAATCACAAACATCACACAAAACTATAATTGTAATTAAATTAAGACGTCTCTATTGGATGATCGAGAATCCCTTGGAGGAGGTAACCTATGATTGCTAACAAGGCTTCCAACGGTCTAAATGAAATTATGGAACTCATTAAGTTGAGTTTAGTAAGTTCATTTAGACAAAGTGAATTCAATAGAAAATAGCAGTGCTAGAATGAGAGAACCATAAAACAACTCAAAATTTAATCACAAACATCAC
>NEWO01000424.1:31689-43642 GCA_003013225.1 Phalaenopsis aphrodite | reverse complement strand
ATTGGGTGAATCCCTTATATTGACTAACCAATGTTTTCTCAAATTAGTGAGCATTAATTTATCTTATTATCTAAAATTCATAAGTTTTGAAGCTTTTCGAACTAACTTGGAATTGGAACTAGCTCATGGACTTGTTGAACAAAGAATTTGAAGGCCTAATTTGACTTGAAACAAATTAGACAAAATTGGAGCTAATTTTGTGATAGAGGACAAATTGTATTAACCATCCCATTTACAGCGTGCCTTTTTACTAATTCTGCAAAGAAAATTAATTGATCACATTAGCTTATTATTATATATTAAACATATAAGAGGTGGAAAATCTAGAGCAAAAGCTAATACGAGAATTTCCAACTAAACGTTGAATTTCCAATTCTAATGTCGAATATATAAATTATTATACTAGTAATTTTATTTATTAGCACGTACTAATTCTAAGATCTTTTGCCAAAACAGCCAAGGCATGTGCAGCATTTCTAACTCCATCTTTTTTCCTAATACTTTTTGAAAACATTTATTAAGGAACTAACCTTTCATTTGAATTCACATATCAAAGCCGTGCCTTCTTGATATATTGAACCCTAATCAAGTAGAGCATTTAAAGCAGTTAGAAAAAGTCCTTCGGATTAATGAATATGACAATAGATTAACAGTTTCCTGGCCATTTAGAAGCAGGAGTCAGCAAAAGCTGGTTGGGTGGCCATCCCAGTCAGTCAGTTGCACAAAAATGTGGCAACGAACGCCAAAGCAAGGCTAGCTCTCAGTTAGCATTATTTTTGCATGTAGAAGAAGACAGCAGGAAAGGAAGATTGAAAGAAATCCATTGGCGTTTCTAACTCGGCTCTTCCTATTGCTTCATGGCACATGGAAAGTACGAGCCTACTAATCGAGATCATGGCAGTCAATGAAGGTATATATGGCCATCACCTTTCTTTGTTAGAGTTTATATAATCCGCTGGTCACTACAAAAGTATCTTCGCTGAGTGTTATGAATATATATTCTTGCTATGGTCGTATAATATAGCAATTATGAACGCATTGTGTTTTTATCTCTGCTTAGAAAACAGCACCGGGCTCACTTAAGAAATGGCCCCTCATCGAATCGGACCGAACCAGTTTGAATCGGGTTGGAACCGGGTTTAACCCCTAAACTGGAAATTGTATTTTCTTAAAATTATACCATCAATTTTATATAATTTACATGTCTAATGTCTAAAATCTAATTTCTACTTTTTCTACTGCGTAATTGCCTAAATCACTCATATAAAATATTACTACTGCAAAAAAATTCAATTTACATACGTGCTACCCAATTTAATTTATTTACATATCTAACACTTAATCTCTATTTTCTTACATTTATACCATCAAATTCATTCATATCATATGAAATATCACTATTTTTAAAAAGTGAAATATAAGTTTTCATGCAGCGAGAAAATGACATGTTAAAATTAAATTTTAGGTGTTAGATATTTAAATACATAAGAATTGAGTATAATATAAATCTTATCTACTGTCATTTTTAAATATGTTTATGATTTATTAGGTCATATGGTTGAACCCCGAACTTTGAACCTCTTGTATTATTGGTTCAATGTTCGGTCTGATTTTTGAGAATCTTGTTTTTTATTTTATTTTTTTATTTATTCTTAAAGAGATTTAAATAATCGATAATTAAATACATTTTCCAAATCTAATAAATTTTTGAGGGATGACAAACAAATAGTTGTCAAAATTAGTTGAAAAACTAAAGTCACTCAAAACAACCACAGATTGATTTTTGTTCGAGTACAGACTCAAAATTAATTTCGATGTGTAATTGAAAAATATGTCAGCATGAATCTGAAGACAGATGAACGAATCGGAAAGAATAAATGATTGATCAAACATAACTGGTAATGATCTTTTGGGATGAAGATGGTGAATAAGGCGTCTAGTTTGAGCGATCGGAAGAACGTGCCAGAGGATTTCTCACAGGGCGGCGATCGACCCTAGTCCGATCGGCAAGAAGCACCCTTTTGGTTTAAAGGCCAACGAAGTTAAGGCTTAGCAGTCAGTTGGCAAATTCCTACACTATAGAAGTTCAACATATTTGAGTCAGACATATCAAATTCAAATTAGACGTAAATCTGATGATGTTTAAGAGTTATCATTGGATTTGCGTCATATCTACATTCAATTTTTTTCGACATTAATTCGAGGGCCTGTATGTTATTTCCATCCAATTTATGTAAAGGTATTTTGGTGCAAATAATTTGCGTTATATTAGCTCCAGATTTGTTTATATAAAATGTACATCAAAATTTGCGTCTGAAAATATCAGACGATGAATATTAGCGTCAGATTACTCTCTAATTTGAGTTGAAAAATATCGTAGAATGACGAATGTTATTGTTGATGAAGGGTCGGATTTTGCTTCCGAAAATGGACCCAAATTTGACGCAAACATGTAAATAGAAAAAAAAATTAGAATGCCATTTACATTTCAAATAAATACTTTTTACATTACATACTATATTAAACATAGTCATATCACAGATCAAATCCCTAAACAATATTATTAATAAAAGGAAAATACTATTATAAATCATCCCAAATAAGAATATAAGTTAATCCAAAAAATTCTACAACAAATATTCAACACAATACTTACAAATAAAAGAAAACATAAAAAGAAAACTACTCATCGTCTCTATCCTCTACTTTCTCTTCCCCTTGCACGGATGTCTACGACCGCTTGCCCAGCTATCTTCTAAGGTCTCCGCCATGCGCTCTATATAGTCCTTGACTCTTTGTTGGCTTTCCAGCATCTACTCGTGCAACTAGCGGATCTCAAAAAACTCACATGAGTTTGGCCTCAATGGTTATGCCCTTCGCTTCAAGGTCATAAACCCTTCCCTTCTTCCTACCTACAACCTAGGTCCTAAAATCGTACACGGACTACACATTTGTAGACCGACTGCCATTACTGTTGGAGGATGTCTGGGCCTGAGCAGCTAAGTGTCTCTCCTGAAGCTGCTCGAACTCCTACATAATGAAATGTTTAATTTAAAATTTCAATTGTTAGAGACAAAATAATTTTTTTTTTTTAAGGTTTATAACTTATGACAACCCACCGGGAATGCTCCAAGACCCACTAAGCAGTCCGTGGATGTTGATGAGTTTGAACATGCAGTTCTGCAAAGGAGGGAGCACGACTCAACTTCTTAGCCTATGTTGTCTACAAAAATGATTAGCGTTAAAAATTTACTTAAAATTTGAATCAATATTTAAATATCTAAAAAAATCTTACCAGCTTCCTATAATGCTTCATATGGGGGACAAATTTGCCAATATGGAGTGCAGCTCCCATGGCTCCCTTCGTCGCCTCATTCGCTCGGTTCATCTGCCTCTTCCTCTTATAAGTAGAAGGGGCACAAGTTATGGCCAACTGACCCCAAAGCCCCTCAACTGTCTAGGTAGGACGCTCACACGCCCGACTAGCTGTTATGAACATGTTAACAAAGTTATGTCTGCAACGAATCTTGAAGATTCGACAAATCTGCTGGTGGTGCTCTGAGAGCCTGGTGAAGGACCTCTCCAACGTAAAATGTAATCTATTTATTTATATTAAAAATTTGATCAAATTTACAGGTTTGACTCAAATTACATGATCATACCTAAAATTCCCAAAACCGCAAGTCAAAGTGTCTACAGGTATCTGCTTCCATGATAGATAGAGCCCATCGTACCTGTTCCAGATATTTCCTATGATGTCGCTGATGGGTGACTTGTGTGGAATGAATCAGCTCAAAAAACAAATTAGTTATCAAAAAAATATATAGCATGAAGAATAAACATAATACAGGGTTTAAAATAACTTACGAGTCACCCTTTGATAGTAAATGCACCCTCGAGGGGGTAAGAAATCAACTGGTCAGGCTCAGAAGGTGTGTCAACAACAAGTGGGGGAGTAGGTGAGGAATCAGCAGGCGTCACAAGAGACCATGCATCATTGGGTGCGGGAGTAGGTGCCACAGAAGGGTTGGCAGCAGTGATTGTGGGAGGAGGTGCAACAAAAGGTGTAATAGCAGCAGGTTGGGGAGGAGGTGTCATAGAAGGTGTAGCAGTTGTGAAAGTAGCGATAAGAGTAGAAGACCTCCTCTTCCTTCTATGGTAGGTGGTCTTAAGGGACCCAGAACACGGGGTCTAAGAGGTAGCTGACCACTTATACCACTTGTGACCAAATGCATACCAAGGAATGAAATAAAAAAAAATTAGTACTAGTGGGAAAAATAACCATAAGCAAAAAAAGACAGTGTAGCAAAGGTAAGACACAAGAAGCAGCTATGTCTAAAAATAAGAAAAGCGATAGTAAGGGCTATGCTCAATACAACAAAAAGAGTTTATATCCATCCAAATCATAGGAAAAAATCGAGAGTAAAAGCTATGTCTCAATAGAATAAAATTCATGAGTAATCCACGTCAGAGCAACATTATATCCAGTTATATCAAAGATTAATGCTCTTAAAAATATCAATACTGAAAAAATGGGATACTTCACAAATTTAAATTATCAAAAGTTTACATCTACACTCTATGAAATATAAATTCAAATGTTTCATAAATTAAAAAAATATAAAATCTCCTTCTAATTCTCATACTCATCCTCCTCCTCCTCCTAGTCTATAACAATCAATGTTTGCTTGTCCCAACGATATTCTATAATCTCTGTCTGTTGTGTTATACTCCACTCCACTCCCTATTGGACTTCACGTAGATGTTGAACCTCCTCAGTCATAGCAGCGACTTGCTGCTCCAGCTCTGCAGTACTTGGGTGTGACAAGCTCGTGCCACCCACAGAAGCATGAAAGATCTCAAACTTCTTCTTCCTCACTATCTGTGTCCATAGCTCAGACTTAGACTACGCAGTGGTAGACTGACTACCACTACTGCTGGCAGTGCTCGATGTTTGGGTGGGTGATTGTCTCTCCTAGAGCTGCTCATGCTCATCCTACATAATAAAATCCAATTATTAATTATCATTCTAAACATGAAGAGTCAAAATAAATATAGATAAATCAACTATTTATTTACATTCAGTAGTTGAGGTGGATGATCACCAACATTACTTATGACCACTTGTAGCAAGACTAACGGAAAAAATAATTAGGAGTAGTTAAAACAAGTAAAAGGAGGAATGTACATAATTTAAACAGGAAACATAACGTAACTATGTGTAAAACAAAAATAAAAAAAGTGGAAAAGCATGGCTTACGTAGCAAAATCAAACAAAAAGTGCATGGATATATTTTTTTAAAAAGTTTAACTAGGAGATCATAAAAATGCATGCGCAATATTCTATGCAAGTTTTTTCTTAGAATGACTTGAACAATGTCAAATTAAATTTAACTTTTGAATATTTTTATTGGGGTTTTTCTTGTTGAATTAAAGGCCAAGTTTAATGTAAAAGCATGTCTAGTTTAATGTTATAAATATAAAAGATTTTTGAAAGGAGGATTTTTCTTTCCCTAAACAAAGTCATTTTCATCATTTAAATAGAAGAAGAGAAAATGGAAGTGATGATTACCAATAGAGCAATGGAGGATTTGACCTTAATAAGAATGTTTATTGATATCAAACACCCTGATTCAAAACGTCGTTATCTTGAAGAGCCCGAGCAACCACATCATTAATAGAGATTCGTTATGGTGACATTTTTCAAAAAAGTTAGACTGTGTAAAAAAGATACTGGAAAATTCAAAGTAAACCATCAAGCAAAGGCTAAAATAAATATAAGAAGAGAAAGCCAATGATTATACATGCATACGTAATATATGAAAGAATATAATACCAAAGAACCAATAATAGGCTTCTATGTCTGATACTTATTCTCTTGCATTCTCAAGCATTTAAAATTTTAGATATATCAATTTTTAGTTTTTGGATTATTTATTTAGGAGCCACACATCATATAATCATCTTTTCACACAACTTTATTTTATAAGCGTCTTGTCTTGCAATAAAAAATAGCTATTATCATCTTGTCTTACTAAGCATTACTCGCCAAAGAGGCATTCTTATTTATAAAACCCTTACATATGAAATATCCGCTATAAACTTAAATTATCACCAACTTGTTATCTATCCAAAAGAAAACTACTTATTCAAAACACAATATTTTTTTACCCTTCAAATTGTATATCATTAGAACAAAGCATGAAAATCATGATTGAATTTATTAAATAAAGATATAATCTCTACCAATTTGAGTCATCAAATGACCAAAGAAGCTACACGCTGCCTTTATATTATCTTTTTGTTTCTGAAATCCTTAAATTGAATTAAAAAAAAATTTTGCTCAAACTCATACTAGGGCATTTGATTATAGTGATGCCCTCTAACCTTGGAAAAATCATAAAAGATCCCAAATGGGGGCCTTCTCAAGCATTGTGTTTTCTGACGACTAGCGGTGGCCGACAACCAAGCAAAATCACCTCCACAGTGTGGGAGGTCATAATTGGGGAGATGTGAAGTCAATTTGGTCCAAGCATGGGTAAATTTAACTTTCTCCAAAGTGGGCGATGGGTTTGGGTTACATTGGGTTAACCATGGGTTCAACCCCATGGAAATGGCTTAAAGTCGAGTCAAAGGCGGCTGGAGTTGTTGTGTCAAATTCTTGGGGCTAGGGTAATTGATTTGGGATAGGGAATCTGAGTTTGGTGGAATTAGGATTTTTTTAAGCCACTTTGGTGGGATGTTAAAGAAGGTCCTCCTTTTGCCACTTTTGGTGTTTATGACCTTTATGATTCTCATGTATGGTTCCATGAGCATTTTCATAACATGCATGAGGCCAAGGGTAATTTTAATGAAAGAGGAATTTGGGGATTAAGAAAATTTGGTGAGGGAGGGCCATGGAACCATAAGTAGTTGGGTTCATACATGAATGTATGATGCATGACCATGATGTATAAATTTTATTTTTAAATTAATGAAGTGGAAATTTGTCATGATGGGCTTAATTGAAGTTGAAGTTGGGCTTCATTCATTGGCCTTTCAAATTTTTCATGAAGGGATTAATTTGGGCTTTTAGGATCGGTTAAAAAAATTGATTTTGGTCTTGATGGGCTTTAGAATTGTCATGCAAAATTGAATTTGGGTTTAGTATGTTTAAATTGATGTGTAGGCTAAATTTGGTGGATTTTTGTATTTGGTGTAATTTTGGTATGGATTTGGACATTTGACTCAAAATTGGGGGTTTTGGGGTTGGAATTAAAGTTTGAGTTTTAATTTGGTGTTTGGTCAAATTGATTTTGAATTTGGTATTGGAATTAGATGGCTTGAATTTGGGGTTAAATTGGGTATTATGGGAAACTTAGGGAAATTGGGTAATCTGGGAGAAATTTGTTAAGGTGATCATGCATATCATGGCTATCCATCTTGGTAACATAAGGCACCAAATAAGAACTCATTCTTGAGTCTCTTCACGTTGGTCTTAGCCATCCCAAATAACATTTAGCGGCTTATGACCACCCATGTAAGTTCCCCAAAGAGTTAAGGAGGTTGGTCTAGTCTATGTGATTTTAGGGTTTTTGGGTATGTAAGGAATTTAATGGGTTTGAGTGTGTGTAAATGTGTGTAAAACCAAACCTGAGCCACCTACGATTGTCATAAGGCCTAATTGAACATGTAGGAACCCAATCTTAAGTCTTCACATGTTGATCTTAGGCATCCTGACACACCTAAAAATTACCTACTTATTCATATATATTTGTTGCTGAATTTTAATGAATTTTAATATTTTTTCAAGCTTATTTTATAGGTATATCTCTTATGAGAGAAACACAACTGAAACAAAGCAAAATGAAGCCAAATAGAGCAAAATGATGGAGCTTCTACAAGGTGGCTCCCGAGGCGCCAAAATCCAGAGAACTGATGCTTGAGTAGCCAAAACTAGCACATGAGGCTCCAGAAACTATATAAGACGAATTAGGGCAGTTTGCGACAAATTTTGAGCAGATTTTGGAGGCTCCAAATGATTCAAATGCCCCATGGAGTGATTCAATGCATCTAGACACTTTGGAAGGCTCTTTAATGAAGGGATGTGTCTCTTGAATCAATGGACTTGTCTTTTAAAATTCAAAATGTTTGACTTTTGTAGAGAATTTTGGAAGGAATTTTGAATTCTTATTGGATGGAGGCAACCTCTAAAAAAAGAGAGAAAATCTAGGGCAAAAAGTGTGCGTGTGTGTGTGTGTGTGTGGCATCAGATTAAGTAGAAGACTTTGGAGAAGAGAGGATTTTCTTCTGGGATTGTAAGAGTAGAGGGAATGTGAGAGATTTATTCTTCATTACATTTCTAAGAGAGAATTGAGTGTGACTATAAAGAGAGAAAGTGCTTAAAGGGAACTTCTAGGGATTTTCTTAGGAAGGAGTGTGAGATAAATTGTGTTCTTTTATTTCTTGGTTTTGAAAACTTATTTTTATATATGAAATTTGTGTTTTTGTCGTATACTTCTCATGAATTCTGAGTAGACTTTTTTATCCTTCTCCCTACAATGAGATTTGGTTTTGTGAAGAATTGATTTTGTTTTATACGGTTTTAAATATCAATAATTTGTGATGATTTAAATAATGATCTTCATTTACTTTTCAATTTGGCGAATTGAAAGGTTAAAATGCGTGGAGGAACATATGATCTAAAAGGGCTATGATTTCTACAATATGGTGAGAGTCACATTCAATTTCATGGGAGAGGATGTCATCCATGGGGTTGAGAGCAAATAAATAGGGAAATATAATTCGTTGGATGCAGAATTTGAGATTTTATGGTGACATATTAAAATCCCCAATTTTGTACAGTTGATTGAAAACTAATGCAAGATTGTTAACCCTCAGGCGAGGGAGTATTAGGAGCTCTGAAGTGGCAGCCGGTATCCTCCCTACCTACCTACAGAATTATGGACCAAACTCTGGATTAGTCAATGTTCTTTATTTACTTGAAAGAGGGTAAATAATAGGATTGCTCTTATTTGACACAAAATATTTTTTATATATTTTAAAATGATTTTAATTTCTTCACAATCCATATACTTATTGTAAAGGGGAAGGATGCTTTCTTAAATTTGAACTCTTCGTCACAAAACTTTGTTTAGTCATAGTAAATATAACTTTGAAGTTTAGAAATTAGTTCTTTTAGTTACATTTATGTTAGCATTCATTAAACCCATTTTAACTTATCTTTCTTATTTTAATTTTTATAGTTTGAATATTATGATTTATGTTATTATCATAAGAATTTCCATCTTCCAAACTAAAGGTCTGTTTGGGGCAGCTGCAATATATTGAATAATCTGCTGATAAGCTGATTAAAAATAATATGTTGATAAGCTAGGTGCGGTAGCTATTATAAATTTTTATTTTTTTTGAAAAAGTCAGACCGTAGTCAAAAAGCTGCCACCGTACCTAGACATGTGCGCTGTGAAAACCTTGTTTTCAACATTTTGAAAATGCATAAGCTGCCAAAACGCAGTTTACCCAAATAGCTCAGGTTTGTTTTCAAAATGCCACCGCACCAAATAAGCTATCCTAAACAGACCCTCAGACTTGATATAAGTTAACTATAATTAGCTTAAGGATTTCTCAATGCGCTTCTCTATGGGATTGATATTGTGGTTTTTAAAAAAAGCCTTATATTACTTGAAGTGATACGTGCACTTGCGTAGAACCACTAGTGTGTGAACTATTTTATATATTCTATATAACATTTCAATTTTGCATATTAAATACCTAATATAAATTGGATCAAGATTTTGTTCATATTTGTGGAAGTTAAATTACAGCGTATGTTTGGGAGGGTCAAGTTTTTGGCATTGTTACCAGGGATTTAAATTGACATAAAATACGCAAAAAATAGCACACACCAGGGGTGCATCACGTCCTAAATGATATTTGGGGGCATGTGACCACTCAAGTGGGACCTCATAAGGGAAGTCAAGAATTATTTAGAATTTCTATGTGTGGTGCGGATTCCCTCACTTGTCCTCTAAGATAGTTTGTAAGAAATTCCTAAGGATAGATTATATGTTCCCAAAGAAAAGAATTTAACCTCATCAAAATGAGGTCAATAAGGTGCTCAAAGCCATGCTTGCATTGGGAGCAATTTGGATTCTAGGAGGAGAAGAAACCCAACAAGAGCACCTAATCTCCTTTAAGGGGAGACACCAAAAAATAATGGGAGGAGAGTGATCCATCTGCAGGGGAAGCCAGACAACAGGTTGTATCAAGACAGCGTAGGATTCACCCTTAAGGAGAGGAATTGACAGGCACAACCCGAGATACAACAACAGCTAGAAAATACCTTCTTTGTATATGTCTCAAAAGATGAACCCCCAAAGAAGTTCAAGATACCCAACTTAAAGTCATAAAAAGGATTGTTTGATCCTAATGACCACATCACGTTGTTTGAATCCTTCATGGGCATGCTAAAAATCTCTGATGCCATTAAGTGCAAGATGTTCTTCACAACACTTATGTCACCTGTTTTGTGGAATTTAATATGATCTTTTTATCTTAGTTCTCTAGTGCTTTCAAATGCAAGAAGATTGTCTGATCCTTGTGGCAACTAAAATAATGAGATAACAAGTGCTTGCTATCATTTATTGAATGTTTTTAGAATTATATGTTGGATGTGAAGGGCCTGAAATTTTATATGGTCCAGACCGAGCTGACAAAAGGAGTAAGTTTGGATAGATTCGACTTTGACCTTGACTTCCCAGAGCTATATAGCTTCATAGAGTTGTTAAATATAGCCAATAAATACATAACTACCTATGAAAATACCCCCGAGCCCGTTGAACAAAGACACAAAATAGCCCTGAATGACAGAAGGAGGTAGCCATGATAGGATAAGCAATAAATCATCTGACCACATTATGAAAACCACCCTAACAACACTAAACCCATCATCATGAGAGCCAAAGGAGACAAGCAAATACCCAGCGCCATCGTTCATCATATTTTTACAAGCAAATCGTTACAAGCATGGAGTCCCCACGAAACCTCATTGAGGGTGTCCATGGTTGAAATAGTTGTCAATCATATAAGTACTTCAAAAAGGTAATCCCAATGAGAGCTAGCACCTTCTTTGAGATAACCGGAAGTATTGCAAATATTGCAGAGATCATATACACGATACAAAAGAATGCAAAAGCCTAATCTAGGAGTTGATAATGGAGGGTAAGCTAAAAGAATTTGTCACCTCTGGAGCATGACCCAGAGGCAGGGAAAAGCTTCTACAAGAGGAATGATTGATCCATCTGTGTGCACCAACGCCATTCACATTGCAAGGTACATGCCGAAAATCTTTGAAGGAAGTGAGCCATCCAGGAGGGTAAATCAAAAGAGATAACAAATAGGGGAACTCTGCACCACAACTTTTGCCCCAAAACACTAGTGCCACCTGCTTATTTACTTTATCGATGAAGATATACCCTTGAAGGGAAATCCATATGATGATGGTTATATTAATTAATTATCAAGTAGGGTGTGTCTTCATCAATACTAGGAGCTCTTTGAATGTATTGTTCAAGCAAATATTTGGCAAACTGGGCCTCACTATTATCAGATGACTTCAACTGCCTGAACACTGTATGGATTCTTAGGCGAAATGAAGAAAGCATTCGGGGTAATTGGACTCCCAGTAAGCTGAAAGGAAAACAAGAAGTAGTTTATGTTGAAGGAGGATATATTTATGGTAGATTCCCCACAACATATAAAGCTATATTCGGCCGACCACTCTTGAATGATTTCAGGGTGGTAGTTTCCACTTCTCATGTCGCTTTCAAGTTTCTTAAAGAAGGAGAAATCATCATAGTTAGGGGCGTCCTGTAGCGGTCCTGAGCCTACTACTTGTAAGCCATAGACAACGTAGAACATGATCCCATGGAAATATAGAACACAAGAGAAGGTG
>NEWO01000423.1:573143-588399 GCA_003013225.1 Phalaenopsis aphrodite | reverse complement strand
AATTGAAGGGTCAATTTGAGGGAATTTTGAACCTTAATCAATTTGGTTATGTTGGGCTAGGCTTGGGTCTAGCTTGGGTTAGCCTTGGCCTAAGTCCAAATTGATTATTTTAAATGGTCAATAAGGACCTCATGAAGAGTTTTCAACATGAATTGGATGCCAATTTAGAGGTTAAGAGAATCAATTTGGTGAAATTAGGGGACTTAGCCAATTTGGGGCTAAATTAGGGAATTTTGGATTTAGGCCAAAATCAAATGGATATGAGGCTTCCCCAAGGCCAATTGATGGTTTATTTTGATGTATAGGAATGTTATTAAGATTTTTCAACATTAATTGGGGCCAATTGACTATGCTATGGGTTCAATTTGGTGAGATTAGGTCATATGGTCAAAATTGGGGCTTCAACCAGACTAAAAATTGGGCTCAAATAATGGACCAATTGAGCTTGGATTTGGTTTAATTTGGTTAAATAAAAAGTGATTTTGAGTTTAGGATAGGAATTGGGGTCGATTGAGATCAAATTGATGGACATTTGAGTTGAATTTGGGAAATTTGGGCTTTTAAAGACAAATTTGGGGGTTTTGGTTAAAGATGGTCAAATTGGTCACATTGGGTCATGTAGTAGTTGAGAGAAAAGAAATTGGGACTATTTGGGATTTATTGGGATTTTCTGGGAATTTTTAGAATTTTTGGAATTTTGGGCCCAAGAGGGGTATTTTGGTAATTTGGGGGTGTTTAAGGGGTAAAAGGCCAAGATGGGTATTCTGGTAGAGTTGAGGTACCAAACATCACCAACAAGCCATGGACCAATGGAAACCCCATTTTGGGTCCTCTACATAGTGGTCTTTGCCAAACCAAGGTTTAGGGGACCATCTACATGAGCATCCCAAAGGATCAAGGGATCTAGGCTAGAAATTTGAGTTTAGGGTTGTGAGTTAATGTGGGTGCAGATAAGTGTAGTGAGTGTAGTGAGTGCCTTAGCACTAGACCAACACTCAGGGTCAACCCTAAGGTCCAGCAGTCATATGGTTGACTCATCTTGAGTTTCCTCCATAGTGAACCTACCTACTAAATGATAGAGGTTATGACCAATATGTGGAACTTCAAGTTGAATTGAAAAGAGTTTGAAATTTCTAGTGGTGAAGGTGCCTTTTCTAGTTTTCTAGGAATAGTCATTAGGAAAAAAACCCTATGGCTAGATCCTAGGCTACTAAAGAGGAAAAACTAAACCTCAACTAAAAGTGAGGTCAACATCCCTTAATGAAAAAGAAAAAAAGTCTAAGCTTAACAACATCATTAGACACTCCATCATATTTAAAAGTAGCACAAATTTGAACAAAACTAGCAAGATGTAAGTTAAGATCTTCAGTAGGAGTTCCTCTAATAGCAGGTTTAAGCTCAAATGAATTAGCAATAACATCAGGATTTTGAATAGTTAAGTGAAGTTCATTTGTTTTTGGAATAACATAATCTTTTAAAGGGCTTTGTCAATTTTCATTTATTTGATTATCTAAGTTATTCGTCATTTTGTTCATAATTTTAATTTCTTTTTGTTGTTTTCAAATTTTTCTATTAGTATGTTATAATTCTGAACCGTAAGGTACAAAACTTTCAGATCTAATATTTCACATAAACAAATATAATAAGCAAAAAAAATTTCTTAAAAATACTCTTAAATTATAGTTATATATTTTTATTGGATTTTTGGCTTTATAATTTTTTTGATATTTTGTATTTTGTATATTTTTATCTCTAAATTTCCTAATTTACCAAATCCATTTAATTTACCGTTACCTTCCACAACAACAGTGCCAAAAACTTGATGTGTTATTGAAATATAGTTGTGTAAAATTTATAAAGTTGCCTTCGCTTTACGACAGTGCGAAAAACATGAAGTGGTATTTTATGAATACTAACATTCAGCACTTAATGTTGGTATTCTACGCCAATATATTTATCATTATCAAGTAATATAATACTTTCTATATGTCTCAAATATCGATCCCACGAGGAAGGTTTAAATTTGAAATAATAAATTTACTAGAAAATTCACATAAGTAAAATAAAATTACTGTCACTAATTTTGACTTTTTAAGATACTATCAAAACTAAATTTTTAACTACTAGCAGAATTTAAAAGCAGGGTTTAAAATTAACAATTACTAAACTATGTTTATGTGATAAAGTTTTATAATATGAAAAAGCAACTTTCTCACTACAATGAGTTTTTGGTGAAATGAGATGAGATAAATGGTTTAAATATGTATTGTGCCCAATAGGAGCAATTTTAATTCTCTACCCTGATTCAGTGTTATAGAAAATTAATGGCTAATCTTAGGTTTAGTTCCTAAATCATGGCTAGGCTAAGAGGATATTGGCTCCCACTTCCCTTCCCATGAAGGCTAACTCTCGCTTTAGTTTTTAAACACTAAGATCGAATGGAGGATTTTTTGTCCATCACCGTAAAAATCTCTAATTCTACACAAAAAAAAGTATATTCCCTATTTATTTGCACTTAATTCCTTTAACAAAATACTCCTTCATGGACTTAAATGTGATTCTCATTCTGTTGTAGAACTCATACTCCATTTCTTGGATCATATGTTTCACAAAATATTTTAACAATTCAATTGGTCAGATCGAAAAGTAAATAAAGAGCGGAGTTGAAAAACCATCACAATTTATTTTAGACTTTAACATTGGCACATTTAACTAACTCTTTATTTCACCACATCTCGGAGTAGGGAGAAGGATAAGGAATCTACTCATACTTTATGAAAAAGATACAACAAAACATAAATTTCATATATAAAAGAAAGTTCATACAATAATAATAAACAAACAATCTTAGAGTATGGAGAAAG
This sequence comes from Phalaenopsis aphrodite, assembly GCA_003013225.1. Lineage (NCBI taxonomy): Eukaryota > Viridiplantae > Streptophyta > Magnoliopsida > Asparagales > Orchidaceae > Phalaenopsis > Phalaenopsis aphrodite. The sequence goes on along the minus strand of NEWO01000423.1, from coordinate 585,535 downwards.
ATAAAGGAATCTATTCAGACTTCTTGAGAAAGATACAACAAAACATAAATTTTATGTATAAAAGAAAGTTCATACAACAACAATAAACAAACAACAATTATCTGAAACTCTTTCTCAAAGCAAATCTCTTGTAGCCTCTCTTAGGAAATATAAGGAGAAGAAATCTCTCACATCTCTTCCTCTCCAACACTTCTTAAAGAAGAACTCACACTTAAACTCACCACAAAATCTCAAAACTATAAAGACAATAACTAACTAATGGTGTGGAATGACATGGAATGTAAGCGTGCAAAGAAGAAAATTAAATGAGTGAAAGAATGTGAAATGGTGCAAAGGGGGGGGGTTTCAGATCAAATTTCAGCCCTAAATAGAGCCTATGGTTAGTTCTTTAGTAGTTGCATCAAAAAACTCTTCAAAAAGTATTTAAATTTGTTGAATCTTTTAGAAACTGGGTCTGCATGGACGTTAGATGCATTCTGGCATTCTGGCATCGTCGATGCCCAAGCCAATTTAATTAATTTGTCTTCTCTGTCAAACGGCGCTGTCGATGTTGAACAAATTTTTAATTTCTGCATTTTGACTACAAATTCATCTTTTTTTCTCAAAGTCCTAAAAATCAACAACCTGTAGTAAAATATAAAATATACCTTCCATTAAAGTGCAATATCACCAAAAATGAGTATAAAATATGGGTCTAAAAATGAATATATTTTTGGTGTACCAGAGTTATAGAAGATCTATTATTTGTAAATGTGGATAAATTTATTTTTCTTGTAGACTTTATAGTATTAGATATAGAGGAAGATAAAGAGATTCCTATTATTTTGAGGAGACCATTTCTTACAACAGGGAGAGCTGTGATAGATGTTCAAAATGGAGAATTAATAATGAGCGTTAATGATTATAAGTAACATTTAATTTTGTAAAAGCTATGAAATATCCTATAATAGAAAAAGACAATGAATGTTTTAGAATAGAAATTACTGATGATCTAAGTTGTGAGCAATTTATGAAAGAGATTGAAGAAAAATTAAGGCAAGAAGAATTTAATGAGAATGAGAATGAAATAAAAGAAGAGAATTTAGATTATATTCAAGACAAATTTGCTACTTTAGATTTTTTGGAAAATAACAATAAAAATCTTATTCCTTCAAGTATTAAACATCATGAACTTGAACTGAAAGTATTAATTGCCCATTTAAAATATGTGTTTTTAGGAGAGTCATCTACATTGTTTGTTATTGTATCTTCTGAGTTAACTGAAATTTAAGAACATAAAATAATAGAAATGTTGAAAAGATATAAAAAAGCTTTTGGATGGACTTTAGCAGATATTAAAAGAATTAGTTATTCAATTTGTATGCACAAAATTTTATTAGATGAACAATACGAACCTAAACCTGATCCTTAGAGGAGATTAAACTCAATAATGAAAGAAGTTGTTAAAAAAGAAATTTTAAAATGGTTAGATGCTAGAATTACATATCCTATTTTAGACAGTTCTTGCGTGAGCCCAATTCACTCTGTTCCAAAGAAAGGAGGAGTGACCATTGAAGTAAATGTGAAAAATGAATTAATTCCAATACGACAAGTTACTAGTTTGCGAATTTATATAGACTATAGAAAATAAAACCTGGCCACCAGAAAAGATTACTTTCTTTTACCCTTTCTAGACCAAATGTTGGATAGTTTAGCTAGAAACAAATATTAATGTCTTTTAGATGGATATACAGGTTATCATCAAATTTCAATTTCTCCTGAGGATCAAGACAAAACAACATTTACAAGCCCTTATAGAAGATTTGTTTTTCGTAAAATGTCTTTTCGACTATGCTATGCACCTTCAACATTTCAAAGATGTATGATGTCACTATTTAGTAATTTAATTGAACATGGAATGAAAGTATTTATGTTTGATTTCTTTGTGTTTGGGACTTCATTTGAATTATGTTTAAATAATTTTAAAAAAGTTCTATAATTATGTGAAAAAATCAACTAATACTAAATTGAGAAAAATGTCAATTTATGGTTCTGCTTGGCCATAAAATTTTTGAAAATGGCAAGGAAGTAGATCCTGTAAAATTTCAAGTTATTGAAAAATTACCACCACCGACTACGGTCAGATGGGCAAGAAGTTTTCTAGGACATGTTGTTTTCTACAGACGTTACATAAAAAACCTTTCAAAAATAACTGAGTCATTAAGCCAACTTTTAGAAAAAGATAAAAAAATTGATTTTAATGAGGAATGCATAAAAGCATTTAAACTATTGAAAGAAAAATTAATTACTGCACCTATAATAGTCCCATCCGATTGGGAGAAACCTTTTGAAATAATGTGTGACGCTAGAGATTATGCTATTGGAGTTGTTTTAGGACAAAAGCACAACAAAGTTTTTAAAGTAATATATTATGCTAGTAAAACTCTAAATGATGCTCAAATTAACTACACTACTACTGAAAGAGAGTTACTAGCTATTTTCTATACCTTTGATAAATTTAGACCTTACTTGATTGGAACCAAATGTATAGTGTATATAGATCATTCTGCTATCAAATGCTTGACGCAAAAGAAGGATGCTAAACCAAGATTGATTAGATAGATACTTCTTTTGCAAGGGTTCAACTTTACTGTAATTGATAGAAAGAGAAATGATAATCAAATAGCTGATCATTTGTCTAGACTAGAAAAAGAAATATTAACTAATTTTGCAAGTAAAATTTTAAAAAATTTCCCTGATGAACAATTATATAGTATTGATGAAATAAATACATCGTGGTATGCCGATATGGTAAAGTATATTATAGGTGATATTCCACCACAAGTTATTAAGAATCAACAATTAAAGAAATTTATATATGATTCAAAATTCTATTTTTGGGATGACCCATATTTATATAAACAATGTAAAGATCTAATTATTAGAAGGTGTGTCTTATAAAGAAACTCAACAAATAATTGAAAGATGTCAGGCTTCTGAATTTGGAGGACATTTTGGAACAAATAGAACTGTATATAAAATTTTGCAAGCTGGATTTATTGGCCAACTCTTTGAGAGATGTTAATGAATATATTAAAACGTGCGATCAATGTGAGCGAGTAGGAAATATTTCTAGAAGAAATGAAGTGCCTTTAAATTACACATTTGAAGTTGAATTTTTTGATGTGTGGGGATTAGATTTTATGAGACCATTTATGCCTTCATTTGGAAACTTATATATATTATTTGTTGTTGATTATATGTCCAAATGGATTACAAGTTTTGTTGTACCTAAGTGTGATGCTCGGAGTGTTTCTAAATTTTTAAATAAAAATATTTTTACGAGATATGAACTGCTGAGAGTAACTATTACTGATGGATGATCCCATTCTAAGAATAATAGAATCAAGAAGTTATAAAAAAAATATGGTATTATGCATAAATTCTCTACTACTTATCATCCTCAGACCAACGGTCCAATAGAAATATTAAATCGTTAAATAAAACAAATTTTAGAAAAAGCTGTGAATCCCTATTAATTAAATTAGTCTAATAGATTAGACATTGCATTATGGCCATACAAAACTACTTATAAGACTTCTATAGGAATGTCCCCATATAGACTTCTTTTTGGAAAAAAGTGTCACTTACCAGTAGAATTGGAGCATAAAGCATTTTGGGCTATTAAAAAATTTAATTTTAATCTAAAAGATGTTGGTGAGAAAAGATTATTGCAACTAAATGAACTGGGAGAGATTATAAATGAAGCATATCATAATGTAAAAATCTATGAAGAGAAAATGAAAATATGACATGATCAGAAGATTATTAAAAAGAAGATTGAATCTGGACAAGAAATTCTATTATGTAATACAATATTAAGATTATTTCTAGGAAAACTGAAATCTAGAAGTTTAGGACCATTCAAAGTGATTAAAGTCTATCATTATAGAACTATTGTTATTAAAGATCCTAGAACTGGAAAGATATTTAAAGTTAACGGGCATCTAATGAAACATTATTATGAAGGACACATACCACAATTTAAAAAAGTTTTAATGTTAATTTATCATAAATAATTAATGGTACGTTGGGCTGATGACATTAAACCAAGCGCTTTGTGGGAGGCAACCCATTTATGAATCTATTTATGTTGTTATATATTACTATGTTATTTAATAAGTGTATCTATATATTAGGAAATAATAATATTTTTGAATCTTACAAAATTTTATATGTCATGAATTAAGAAAAATATTAGTATTGAAGGAAAATTTGGAATCGAATTGAAAAAAAAATAAAAGACGCAATTTTGGCCTCTAGCGGCGACGGTGCCCGCCTAATGAACCATGGCACCGACAGCGCCATCGGGAGCGCCGACAGTGTTTTGAGCAGTTTTACGTCTGCAGAACGAGTTCGGAGGACTTTGGTAGGATTTCGCTCCTCAATAACTGCTGAGAGGTGTTTTTAAAGTCTTAAAAACTGCCTTGAATGTCTTGAAACTTCCTAATTTTGAATTCCATAGCTTCCAATTCCAGAAATACTTCAAGGTATGGAGTTTTTAATTAAAGAAAGTTTATCAATTTTGACACGTAGAGATTATACGACAAAGCAATCATGAAGAAGAGATTTATCAATGAGAGAGGCTTTATCAATCATGAATTGAGTAATCCAAGTTCACAAATTGATAAAATCATTGTGCAAAGACGTTGGGAAGTTCTATGCTACACTACCGCTGTAGTTGTAGTACTAGTAGTAATGTTATTCTATGCTAACGTTCATGGAATTACCCAAGGAGTCGTCTTTGTTCAAGCTAAGGCTGCATCCTTTACTCTGACTCAAATTAATGATTTGTATATGATATAAAACATTCCAATCTGCCATTATAAAAATGTTATCCCAACGAGAGATATGAAGAAGATGTATATAATTTTTTTACGGATGAAAATGATAATTGGGAAATCAGAGATGAGGGATACATTAGTTTCTCTGCTTCACTACTTAATCCAATATCAAAACAATGACATTTCTTCATATTTGCAAAATTACTCCCTACCATGAAGATTAGTAGAGTTACAAGAGAAAGTGCCTTTTTAAACTATTGCATTCAAATGAGAATGCCCATTGATGTGGGATCAATTATCTTCAAATTTGTTATGGGTATTATTATGAATGGGACAATATATGAACTAAGGCATCCTTTTAAAATTTTCCTACATTGCAGTCAATCTCAAGTTACATATGAAAGTTCGGAGGAAATTTTATTACCATGGGAGCCCATGATTCCTATTGATGGAAATTATATAGGGAATGGAAATGAAGCATTAGATATTATTTTGGATCATTCATCACATGCTTCAACACCACTGATTCCACCAACAGTTGGAAGTTCAATAGCTTTGGAGAAGAAAATAAAGAAAATAGAATGAAAACTTCAGAGTATTACAAATGCAATAGGAAATCTTAACTACCTTTTTTATCACCAATATTGGAGATGAAGGAGAAGTTTGATCATACTGGGACAATTAAAGCAAGATTGGTGCAGATGTTCAAGAAAAATGGTTGGATCGATGAAAATTTGATTGATTTAATCCCGTACCGACCCTTCTGCAATTTATATGTCCATCACCTGTTTGTGGGAGATATTAGAGGAGGAGATAGTACTAAAGATGAGGCAAAATAATTGAAGAAGTTGGACTCTCTACTAGTTTAAAATACTTATGTTTTTAATGTAATTGCATGGATTTGATTTACTTTACTTTTCTTTAGAACTCTATTGGCTTTGATTGTGTATAGTTTTGTATCAGCATTCTGGTGTTGTGGCTTGATTTCGATGCTGAATTATAATTTAGTTTGCTTTAAGGATGTAGAAATGTGATTAGAAAAATGTATTTGTAAAAAGTATATTTTCATATATAAAAGTTAGTTTGGTGTTGTTTGTGAATTATTTTTAGGTGAAAATTATTGTTAAAAAAGACTAAACAGAGTTTTGAGTAAATTAAAAGAAAATTGAAATTTAAAAAAATCAAAATCTGAATTTTTTGCCACTAGTGCCAACGGCGCCGGCATGGGCACCGACAGCGCCCTCATCTTGAACCGTCCCAAATACCCATAAATTCACGATTTGCATAGTAAATTGATATTTTTACACTTTAAGTCACCTTCAACCTCAAGTTTTTGCACCTAAGGCTTGCTATTGCTTAAATTTGAGGCGATTTTAAGGCAACAAAGTTCAAATTTCTTCTTCTCTATGTAAGAGCTACACTTTGAACTTAAAATTTTTTATTTTCACCAAGTATTTATCTTACATTGTCAAGATCCAAAATTTTGAGATTTTTTTGGAAGATTTTGAGAAAATGCTTTGATGAAGAACTCTTACTTAGTAGATTTATGTTTAAAACGTTCCACATTGTGTTTTTTGAAATTTTTGAGAATTTATTTGGATTTCATCAATTTTTTTAGGTTTACCATGGCACTTGGAATGAGTAAAGAAAAGTGAAAGGTAGATTTTGATGATCAAAAGTTTGCCAACTACAAGGCCAACATTTTCTTCAATAGTCTACTTACAACTAAAAAAGTGATTCTGGATCGAGGATTTAAGATTCAGGGTAGAGAAGTTGAAAGAATAATCAATACTCGACAATGGCAAAATTTTTGTTACTTTACTGCTGAAGCTATAATTGGTGTAGTGATGGAGTTATTTGCAAATTTTAAGGAGACTTCAGAAGACTATGTGTTTGTTCGTGGGAAAATGGTGGAGTTTACTCCAAGGAAGATTAATGACTTTTAACAGTATAAAGATGTGTATAACTGCCAGTACAAATCATTTTCTGCTACAAATGAGGCCTTGGATGAAGTTATTTTTTTTCTTACTAATGGAAGAGAAACCTAGAAGGTGAAGAATGGTGTTAAGGTAAACTTTCCTCTTTATATGTTAAATTTAGTATCTAAGGTCTGACACTACTTTATCTCTTAATGAATGGTACCAAAAATTCATCATAGTGAGGTTACAGAGGATAGAACCATTTTGAACGTCTGTATCCAACGTATGAGAAGGATAGATGTTGGCTCTATTATTTATAGAAACACTCAATTTATTGCTTTTGGAGAGACTACTGGAGGTTTAGCTCACCCTGCCCTGATCTTCACACTATGTGAACAAGATGGAGTTGATTTTAGAGCAGATGAGGAGAGGATTGAACCTCTAAAACCTATTGGGTCAGCCAATCTAAGGACTTATGAATCTCATGATGGATGGAGATCTGGAAGTAGAACCAGGGATATTCCTTCTAATTACTTCTAGTACCCCTACTACCCACAAACTTATGGAACAGATGATGATCCAACAGAGAGATATCTTAAGAATGGATAGTAGAATGGAAAATATGGAGGCCAAAAATATTCACAATGATGATTTGATAAGACATACGTTCGAATATGATGATGCTTATGATGATGCAATGGTCAGATACATGAGAGGTGATCACTCAGTTCAGTTCCCTAGTCACCCTGGTTTTACCTTATATCAGTAGCAGAATTTGGATGTGGAAGAAGAAGAAGATGATGATGATTGACGATGCTTTAGTTAGATTATTGTTAAGTTTATGTTTGGTTGTACTTTATTGTTGAGGCTGTTTGTTTTTAGATATGTAATACTTTATTTTAAATGTTCTGTTGAATTGTGAACTATAGATCTGTGAGACTATTTTTACATTGGGAATCATTTTAGTACTGTTATTAATTTTTAGTACTTTTTGGGATGTATTTGTAGTTACCTCTTTCTCATCAAATTTTTATATGTATTATGTGTTATTTAATATTGTAAGTCTTGTAGCTTTTCATATTAGTACCTGCAATATTTCAAAGTTAAGTTTCAAATCAGAACCTTCAACAGGTATGTCTTTTCTTTATGTATTAAATGTTCTCTTTCACCCTTTATTTTTCAGCTTTTCATACAAAATCTTTTAAAAATTTAAGTTTGGGGGGCAACAAAAATTTTTTTTAAAGAAAAGAAACTTAATTTTATTTGTCCTCAATTAGCTATATTTTCAAAATATGTCAAAATTTAACATGATCTTTGGTATTAGCGGGCAACTTTAGATAACTTTATTTATGTTTCTAAATATATAGTAAACTTAAGTAAAAAATTTTAAATATAAAGGTTAATTTTAGAGATTAAGATATTTGGTATGAAAGAATAAGACTATATTTTTCTATTGTAAGTAACGGAATTTGTATTTTTGAAATATTAAAAATCTTAGAAATTCATGTACAAAGAAAAGATTAAAACTTTATGAAAAATCTTTAAAGCTATTATAAATTTACAAAGTAAAGGAATGTGAAAAGTTTTTAACTTTAAAAAGAGGATAGTGAAGTTCAAAATCATGAAAGGCTATCTATATATAGTAATCCTCTTATGAAAAAAAAGAAAAAAAAATGATTGAAAATGATCCTGAAAAAGAAAAGAAAAAGAAAAGAAAAGGAAAGATGTGAGGTGAAGCTTGGGGAGATGCCGAATTAAAAATTAGCTTCCTTGAATCAACTTAAAAACGAAGGGTTGGCTACATTTTCTAAACTTATATTTAAGTATTAACATATTTACTAGTAAAGTTTCATGAAGTTTATTTTCAAATGAATATATAAAGTGGTCTTAATATGAATAAATTGCAATTTTCCTTGAAAAGAATAAAGAATCAAAAATCTTAGACTTGTCTGCTACATATTCTTATACCTTTAGTATTAACTGAAGTTATTTTAAATTTTTCTTAAGTTATGTTGTTGTATTCAGTGGTCCTAAATATAAAAATCAAGATGTTAAAATCTTTATCATTAGTCATATTTTTATGTAGTAAATAATTTGCTTGAGGACAAATAACATTTAAGTTTTAGGGAATTTGATACACCAAAAATATATGCATTTTTAGACACATATTTTATACTCATTTTTTGTGATATTACAGTTTAATAGAATGTATTTTTTCATATTTTATCGCAGGCAGTTGATTTTCAGGACTTGGAGCAAAAATGAAGCAAAAGTGATGAAATTTAGAGTTAAAATGGAATTATTGAAAAATTATTCAGCGCCAGACTGGGCGCCAACGACATCGTTTGACAGAGACTCAAATTTAATTAAATGGCCTCTAGCGCCGATGACGCTAGAATGGGCGCCGACGACATTAGTGTCGGTGTAGGCCCTGTTTCTAGAAGATTCAATGAAATTGTACGCTTTTTGAAGAGTTTTTGGATACACCTATTGGAAAACCGACCCTAGGCTCTATTTAGAGCCAAAAATTGATTAGAAAAGGGCCCCCACTTTTTCCTTCACACCTCTCAGCCATCCATTGCCTCTTCACACCACTTCTTGCCACTTTACACCACTTTATGTCATTCCACACCATTAGTGATTTAATTTTTTAAGGTTTTGAGTTTGTGTGGTGAGTTTAATGTGTTGGAGAGGAAGAGAAGTGAGATATTTCTTCTTTCTTCATGTCCTAAGAGAGCCTACAAGTGATTTTCTTTGAGAAAGAGTTTCAGATAATTTTTGTTTGTTTATTATTGTTGTATGAACTTTCTTTTATATATGAAATTTGTGTTTTGTTGTATCTTTCTCATGAAGTCTAAGTAGTTTCCTTTATCTTTATCCATACTCTGAGATATGGTGAAACGAAGAGATCATTTGAATGCGCCAATGTTAAAATTTAAAATAAATTGTGATGATTTTTCAACTTCTCTTTTAATTTACATTTCGATCTTGCCAATTGAATTGTTAAAATATGTTGTGAAACATATGATCCGGGAAATGGAGTATGAGTTCTACAATAGAGTGAGAATCACATTTAATTCAATGAAGGAGTATTTTGTTCATAGAATTAAGTGCAAATAAATAGGGAAACATACTTTGTTGGGTGTAGAATTTGAGATTTCTTGGGTGACAGACTAAAAATACCTAATTCGATTTTAGTGTTTAAAAACTAAAACGAGAGTTAGCCTTTAGGGGAAGGGAAGTGGGAGCTCTGGAGTGAGAACTAGTATCCTCCTAGCCTAGCCACGAATTTAGAGACTAAACCTAAGATTATCCAATGATTTTCTATAACACTGAATTAGTGAACATAATTAAAATTGCTCCTATTTAGCACAATATAAATTTAGACCATTTATCTCATCTCATTTCACCAAAAACTCATTATATTGGGAATAATGCTTTTTCATATTAGAAAACTTCACCACATAAATATAGTTTAGTAGTTACTATTTTGAACTCTGCATTTAAATTCTGTTAGTAGTTAATAATTTAGCTTTGATAGTATCTTAGACATTCAAAATTAGTGAGAGTAATTTTGTTTTACTTCTATGAATTTCCTAGTTAATTTATCATTTCAAATTTAAACCTTCCTTGTGGGTTCAATACTTGGGACTTAAATAGAAATTCTTATACTACTTGATAATGATACGTGTACTTGCGTAGAATACCAACATTAAGTGCTTAACATTATTATTCATAGAATACCACATCAAGTTCTTGGCACCATTGAAAAGCAGAGTCAACTTTAAAAATTTTTTAAAACTATATTTATGTTGGTAATTAATAAAGTTGTAGTCACCTCCAACATGCAAAGTATCATGAAATGCTTGAGAATGAGACATGAGAAAAAAGAATCAAAAGTCCCACCACCGGCCACAGCGACGACAAAACATTTATCTAGAAGCATCACTACTAGAACAACTAAAGAAAAGAAGAACAGACTAGAGAAAAATAGGAAAGAGCTCACTCAAGCAAGCAGCTGGAGGGGACTCCATGATCGTTAGGGAAAAACCTAGCCGTATATGTTTTGGCAGAAGGAGCTGCTAGTGGCTCCCTACATGTTGGATTAAAATTAAAGTTACAAGATCCAAAGTAGACAGGAGAAGAGACTCAACGCATGAATCACACACCTCCTAAAATCTACTAACAATACAAAGGAAACTAAATAGAACATACACTTAGAAAATACAAAACAAAAGCAAAAGATCCATAAAGCACTCGGGTGAAAGCCAAAGGAAGTAGAAAATTAATGGATCGTCTGAAGAAGAGTCAACATTGTATATTGGGAAAGGTTCTTCAAATCTGTGGGTGGTTTCATTTCTGTTGGTTTCCCCTTTTGTGGGCAGGTTTGCTTCTTCAGGTTGAGTTGTAACATCATGCTCACATAGATATACCTGTTGTCTGTCAGAAAGCTTTTCTATTCCTTCAGTTTGTTTTGTTCCTGTTTTGCCTTGCTATGCTCCACCTTCAGAGTTCTGATTGGGTTCCCTCACTTCAATAGCTCTGGATGATGCATTTTTTGTAGTCTCTTGGTGGGAGGATGCAATCTGTAGCATCTTTCTAGAGTGTGTCGAAATATTTTGCAATGTTGACAGTAATAAGGCTTTCGTTCCATGACAACCTCCTGCCAAAATCCTATAGAATCATCACCTATCCACACTCTTTTTAGCTTAGGCAAGGCGATGTTCCTTTCAATGAAAATTGGATATTGTTCAGCTGTCCTGGCATGATTTTTCTCTTAGCTGGAAGGATTGGCATGCCCAATCTTTACTCCCTATTCCATGTATCATAGCATGGTTTGTATGGATGGCTAGAAACAAGTTGAAGTATGAGGATACCTATGTGGAAGTTGCTGCCATTGCTACCAACTGCTATAGTTATCTGCAAAAATTGTATTGTCACAGGAAGCTACCTGAGATTCTTTGCAGCACTACCACCAGCATTCCTAGAAAAATCTAATATGAACTTATTCAGTGGTGCTGCCCTCCAAAGGGTTGGATAAAAGTAAACACTGATGGAAATTTTTTTTGCTCCAAATGCTGAGGTAGGAGGGGTATTAAAAAATGACAATGGGAAGTGCTTACTCTACTTTCATTCTCCTACCTAGGCTGAGGATCCTTTGGAGGTTGAAACATAAACTATTTTTTCAGTAATTTCTATGGCTCAAAAGTGTGGCTTTAACCACTTAAATGTTGAATCGGACTCTCAGATCTTAATCAATATTCTTGAAGGGAGTATACCAGCTACATGGTATATTAATTAGTGGATTCACATCATTCAATCTTTGTTCCTGGGACTAAGGATTATCTTCTCCCATGCATAAAGAGAAGACAATAAACCTGCACATTGGCTGGCAAACTTTGGTCTCCACTCTGAGATTCCTTTGATAGGCACTATTCCCACCCCCCCTTTAGATTTACTGTTGAAAGGAGACATTATGGCTCTACCTTTCATTAAAGTTCTTTCCATTTAATCTGATAAGGGACTCTCAAGCCTTCCTTCTTTTGTATCTTTTGTTTTATTTTAACCCTATCTCCTTTTTATAATATATATATATATATATATATATATATATATATATATATATATATATATATATATATATATATAT
>NEWO01000423.1:554716-573026 GCA_003013225.1 Phalaenopsis aphrodite | reverse complement strand
AAAAATACTTTAGGTGTCACCCTCAAAAAAGAAAAACTACAATGACTCAATAAAAAAGAAAAAAAATAAGTGAGGTTGCTTCTGCCCCCAAAGAAATCATTTATCTTTGTAGACCATTCTGAAGTAGGGAACATTTAGGATATCTCCTTGTAGCAGATAAGAGAGAGTAGGTGGAGGGTTAACAACAACTTCAGTCTCATCAGAGTTTGATCCAAGTTGAGCCAACCAGTTTGCAGGCTGGTTACCTTCTCTGTAGATAAAGGTGAACTGAATTTGCATCTTGCTAGTGAGATCTCTAATTTTGCTTATCCAGTAAGAGTAGTGCCAGGGAGTCTCCTCCTCCTGATTTAAAAGGGGAATAATCACAGCAGAATCCACTTCTAACCAAATTCTATTCCAATTAGCCTTAGTGGCAAGGTTAATTGCCCAGTACACAGCAATGAGTTCAGTTTCAGTAGCATCATTGGCCAGGATAGGGGTATGAAAGTACAGCAAGCACTTACCCAAATGATTTCTGTAAATGCCACCCACACAAGTTCCATTTTTAGTAAAGCTTCCATTAGTGTTAACCTTCACAGTAGGATGATATGGGGCTTTCCAATAGACTTTAATGACTTGAATAAAATCAATCTTAGTGGAAACACAAGAGTTAGAAATATTAGGAAAGCCTTTCTAATTAATCATCTTGTGCAAGTAACTCACACAATTTCTTACACTAGCCCCCACGTTTGGATTTGCATCTTCAAATTTGACCTTGTTTCTTTCCATCCAGATGAACCAAGCAATGGTGAAAGGGATAACAGTGTACTTTCTAATCTTCCAGTGCCACCAGCAGTCAACCAGCCTATCCCAAGTAAGCTTTCCCTGGTCAATTGTCAAATGGTTTAGGAATTGTTTCCATAGCTGTTGAGCAAAGTCACATTCAAAGAATAAGTGGTTCAGAGTTTCCTCTTCCTTCCTACATAGCCAGCATTTAGAGGGACCTCTCAATCCCTTCATCTTTAGAATATCATCAGTAGGGATCATTCTATGGAATATTCTCCAGCAACAAAAGGACATAGAAGGGGATAAGATTTTATTCCATAACTGATCACCCCAGGGTATGTGTTCCCAGCAGAAGTTTTTAGAATAGATAGCTTTGGTGAGACTTTGGTGGGAAGTGGATTGCCATAAGAGTTTATCAGCAAAATTTCTGTTAAATTTTATACTGGCCACTTTGGTGATAAAATGAGGTTGAAGAAGGCTTGCTAACTTACCCAGGGACCAGTTGTCCCCATCCCAACAATCAGCCACTTTCAAATCACTATTATATATATTGATAATGGGGGAGAGCCAATTTTTGGGACACCAATTATCAAGCCAAAACTTGATATCCCCATTACCCAACTCCCAACTGTAGTTAGTTTTAGCAATATGTCTGATTTTCAGCATTTTCACCCAAATTCTAGAGTCACCAGTTTTCCTTAAGACCAAAGTGGGGTGCTGATCTTTGCAGTACTTACTCCACATGAATTTTGCCCAAAGTGAGTTTTGGGTCCTAAACTTAATCCAGAGTTTACAGAAATTGACTTGAAGGAGTTGTTCAAGGTCCTTAAACCCAATTCCCCCAGCAATTTGGGGTTTAGCAACTTTCCTCCAGGAAGCCCAATGCATTTGCTGTCTTTGACCAGACCACAGGAATTTGTTAAACATTCTCTCCAGCTGTACTTGGGTGCTTTTCTTTATAGTAGTCATTTGTAGTATATAAGCTGGGAAGGTAGTGATTATGCTCTTTAACAAGGTAATTCTTCCCTCATTAGATAAGAAGGTCTGAGTCCACCCATTAAGAAGGTTAGATATTTTATTCAGAACCTCATCAAACTTAGTTTGTTTGCCTCTGCCACTAATTAAGAGCACTCCAAGGTACTTAATAGGGAGTTGAGTATTTGTGAAATAAGTATAATCTGATGCCCAAAGTTTATGAGTGGAGGGTACATTTTTATAGAAAACCATTTGACACTTTGCTGGATTAAAAGCCATTCCTGAAAGAGCTTGGAATTGTTGGAGAGTTTGGAAGACTTTTTTTATAGCATTTTTGCTGACTCTAGAGAAAACCATTATGTCATCAGCATATAGTAAGTGGGTGATAACAATGTTGGATCTATTATGGTATCTGTGTTGACTATAACTCAGCAAGGCTTCATCAAGCATTCTGGACAAGTAATCAATGGAAAGTATAAAGATGTTAGGTGAAAGTGGATCCCCTTGTTTTAAACCTCTTGTAGCAGTGAAAGAGCCCTTCCCTTGCCCATTTATCAGCATGGAATGATCATTTTTATGCAGCCACCTCCTGATTAGGTGACAGAAGCCAACATCAAACCCTCTAACACTTAGAACCTCCAAAATGTAATCCCAGCTTCTAGTATCATAAGCTTTCCTTAAGTCAAGATTATATATCATATTACCCCCTCTACAAGCTTTATTCAAGTCCTGTAGAAGTTCTTGGGCCAAAAGAGTATTATCAATAATGGACCTACGTTTCACAAAAGCAGTTTGATTGAGTTTAATTATATAGTCCAAGAGAGGTTGTAGCCTGTTCACAATGATTTTACTGATGGTTTTACTGATGACAGTGGTTAAACAGATGGGTCTGAAATGATTCCAAGTATTCTGTATTTCAGATTTAGGGATCAGTACAGTGGTGGAGGAGCAAAAGTACTTTAGAAGATTGTTGCCTTTAAAGAAGCTTGTGACAACAACAATAACATCAGTCTTAATAATATCCCAGGACTTCTTGTAGAATTCAGCAGTGAAACCATCAGGGCCAGCAGACTTGCTGCTATCAATGGAGTTAATTGCATTCCATATTTCCTTTTCAGTGGGGGTATCTGTCAGCTTGAGGCCAGCAGTGTAGTTCAGTTCTGCTATGAAGTGTTCTTTCTCAATGTGGGGTCTGAAGTTATGATCCTGGTTGAGTAGTTCTTTATAATAGCATATAACATCATTTGCTATATCATTATTGTTGTGTAACCAATGGCCATTAGCATTTTGTATAGCATGGATGGTATTGCATTTTCTTTTATATTTGATGTAGGCATGAAATAATCTAGTGTTTCTATCCCCATCAGTGAAAATATTCAGGGCTGCCTTCTGTTTAAGAAATTTTTCCTGATAATCAATGGCACTAAGGAGGTAGTTCTGAGCAATCAATAGCTTTTTCTCCTCCTCAATACCAAGCTGTCCCCCCTTCTCCAGAGCTTTGACTTCCTCTTCAGCCTTCTGAACTGTGGTATGGACATTTCCAAAAGTGTTCCAGCTCCAACCTTTGAGGGCTTTAGCAATCTTGATTTGCAGTAAGCTTAGCTTGATTAAGGGGTCAGAATGAGAGATCCCTTTCCATAGATCAGCAATGTAATTATTATAAGAGGGATGAAAAACCCACATGTTGAGGTATCTAAAGGGGGGGGGAACTATTGTTATCAGTAGAGGTGATGCTTATAAGAATAGGTCTATGATCAGAGCCAGCAAGGCTAAGGTGAGTAACAAAGGTGAGGAGGAAGTGATTGAACCAAGCATCATTGACCAATATTCTATCAAGCCTCTCCCAGATAGAACCCCTTTTCCAAGTGAAATTAGGGCCCTTGAAACCCAAATCAAAGAGACCAGCCCTATGTATATTATCTTTGAAGGTGTTCATCTTGGCAAGGTTAGGGGTTCTGCTTCCAGATTTTTCAGTGGCATAAATGATACAGTTGAAATCCCCCCTACCAACCATGGGGAGTTCACCTATTGGCTGATGTGAGTCAACCTATTCCACAGCTCTTTTCTAGCATCCTTGGTACATCCAGCATAGATAAAGGTAGCTTCACCTATGTGTCCATTCATATTGAATGAGAGGTGGACAAATTGTGGATGGTCAATTAGGATATCAATATTGGTTTCTTTTCTGCAAAAGATCCAAATTTTATTGTTAGTATTTCCAAAATGGGTAAAGCCAACAAATTTTTTAATCAGATTGTGTGGATTCTTATGAACCATGGGTTCAAGAATGGCAATGCACCATAATTTGTTTTTATAATTCAAGTATAAAACTCTTTTAAGAGACAGAGGGTTAGCCATCCCCCTTATATTCCAACAAAGTAGATTAATCATGGAGTGGAGGATGTGGGGAAGGCTGGGATCTAGATCTGGTTCTTCCTCTAAGGAGTGGAGACCCATTCCTGATTTTATCAACCTTCATAGATTGCACTCCTGCTTGTAATTTCTTCACTTCTGTACCTGGTTTTCTTTTTTTCTTTGCTGTTTTAATTTGCCAATCCTCCTCAATAGTTTGTTTCAGTTCATTAATGCTTGGTTCCTATGGGGCTTTATAAAGTATCTCTGTGATGATTTCTTTCCCCTTCTCAACAAGCAAGGGGGATGTGGGTGTGACAATTGTGATTTCGGTATTTTCCTTCCTGATTGATCTGTGTAGTAGAATATCTTCTTGGCTATAGGGTTCAGTTAGTTCTCCAAGAGGATCAACCTGTGTTAGATCCTCATGAGACCTTGGAGGTGGCTCTTCTGACCTTGTATTAGTTTCCAACAGTTTTTCTAACATAATTTCTTCAGTAATGCCCCTTGCATCATTAGCCACAAGTTTCCCAGTCTCTGTGTTGATTTTTCTAGTCATCTTCATGTTTGGGGGGTGTAGTCTATAGCACTTGTCAGCTGTATGCCCAAACATCTTGCAATGTGGACAATATTAAGGCTTCTGTTCAGCTAAAATATCCTGCCAGAACCCATCAGCATCAGAGCCAATCCAGATTCTCTTCAGTTCAGGGAGTGTGACATCTCTTTCTACCTGAATGCTAGCAAGACCAGGTCTAGCCTTGTTATAAGTGGGATCATCCACTATCAGAGGAGTTCCAAGTGCTCTACCAATATTAAAAAGGGAATTAAGGTTAAAGTAGGGTAATGGTAATCCAGGTAGCTTAAACCAGATGGGGACAACAGGAGGCTCTTTACTAGGGTCAAAGCCAGGGGTCCATTTGTTGATCTTCATAACTGTTCTAGCAATGCTAACAGATTGTTTGGCAAACAATCTAGCATAATCTTCCTCAGCTGCCAATTGGATTAGAAGGTGTCTCCCATCCAAAAGCCCAATTTTCCAATTACCTATGAACTTCAGAGAATCAAAAAAATTTCTAACTAGATCCATTTTTGGGTGTCCTAGCTGAAATTTGCCCACAAGAGTGAACTTAACCTCTTCACTTAAAGCCTCAATTTCCTTAGTAGTGAAATACACAGCTGTTTCACCCTCTGTAGTTCCCAGGGGGTGAATACAAGGACTGCTTCCTTTTCCAGCAGCAGTATCATGGAAAGCTTGTGGGAAAACAAGGAGGTCATAATCTTGTAAAGAGTCAGTGGATTTCCCCACCACTCCAGCATTAGTTGCTTTTGTCCACTGGGAGTCAGTTAAAGTATCAATGGGGGAAGCCATCACCCCAAGGAGGCACCACTAACAAGTAGCAGTAGCAAAACTCCAAAAAACCAGAGAAGAAGCCAATGGAATAGTGCCATTAGAGTTAGCAGGGAGAGAAGTAACAGCCCCCAAAGAAAAAGGTCCAGGGAAGAAAAAGCAAGAACAGTAAAGACCTCTACCACCAGCAACAAGGAGCAGTAGCTAGCCTCCATCATCCAACCAGAAACCCTAGCAGAGCAAGCTCCCCAGCCGCCAGCATCCTGTTATATCACCCATATATATATATATATATATATATATATATATATATATATATATATATATATATATATATATATATATATATATATATATATATATNATATATATATATATATATATATATATATATATATATATATATATATATATATATATATATATATATATATATATATATATATATATTGAAATAGAGAGACTGGAGAAAGAGGGAGAGAGAGAGAGAGAGAGTTAAAATTGGTGATGAGAAAGATAGAGATAAAGGGTGAGAAGAGTGAGTTTACACTTATTCTTTCTACCGTTGCTCTATATTCTCTCTCTCTCACTCTCCCCTTATCTCTCTTTGTATCAATCATCTGTCCCCTCCCTTCTTATCGCAACCACCATCCCTCCATCACTCACTTCCTCTCTGCACCATCTCTATAGCTTTAACTTTTATTCTCTCTCTCTCTCTCACACACACACACACACATTCTTCTCTTTCTCTTTCTATCTCTCCCATTTGTTCTCCCTTCCTTTCTCTCTCTCTCACTCTATCTTTCTCATTCTCACTATTTTTATTCTTCTCATACTCTTTATCTTTCTCACACATTTTTTGTCGCTATTTCTCTATCACATAAGAGAGATGGACGAAAAGAGAAAGAGAAATGGAGTGGAGAGTGGAATAATGATAGGGAGCGAGCATGAGAGAAGAAAGAGAGAAAGATATCTTCATCTATCTCGAGCAAAGAGTGGTTAATGTCTCTTTGTATCTCTATCATTCTTTAGTTCTTTCTTCTCTCCTTCCCACCCGATCGTTATATGGCAAAAAGAGAGGAGAAATGAAAAGAGGGAAAGGGATGACGAGAGAGTGTGTGGGAAAGAGAATGAGAGAAAGAAAGAATAGTGATATTGAGAGTGAAAGAAGAGAGGGAGTGCAAAGAGAAATAAAGAGAGTAATTGAGGTTATGGGAGTGGGAGTGAGAGAGAGACGAGAAAGTGAGAGTTAAAGTGAGAGATGAAGTGAGTGATGGAAGGAGGGACAATAATCATGAGAGGGAGGGGAAAGAGATATGGTTGATGTGATAGAGATGTGATAGAAAAGAGTGAGAAAATGCACTTTCTCTATTCTCTTTTCTCTTTCTCTACATTCCCTCTCTCTCTTTTCTTCTATCTCTCTATTTTTCTCTCATCAACCATCTCTAGTTCCCTCCCTCTCTCACTTCCCCTCTCTCACACCCTCTACATAATTATCTCTCAATATCTCTCTACATTAACCTCTTTCCTCTCTCCCTCTCCTCTCTCTCTCACTCACTCTCACTTACTATCTCTTTGTTTCTCTCTCCCTTTATCTCTCCCTCACCTTCTCTCACTCTCTATCTCACTTATCTCTATAAGTCTCACTCAATCTCTCTCTCACTCTCTCTATCTGGTTTTTTCTCTCGCGTGAGAGAGAGTTTGTGAGATAATAAATAGAGAGAGTGGGTGATATAGATAGAAAGGAGGGAGCTTTGAAAGTGAAAGGGCAATAAAGAGAGATATAGATCTACATTATGATGATAAAAAAGAAAGAATGAGAGATAATGAGGCAGAGAGAGCGAAACAAGAGAGATAGTGCTAGAGAGAAAGAGGAAAGGGAACTGAGAGAGAGAGAGATAGAGAGGGAGAGTGATAGTGATGGATCAAGAGAAAGAAATGAGGAGAGATAGACAAAAAAGGGGGAGGGTGAGAGAGATAGAAAGGTAGCGTAATCCTAAAAGGTAGCGTAAGATGTTAAAAGAGTGGAAGCTCATTAGTTTCGGGCCGTCAATGTGGTAACAATGATGTTAAGGAGCAACAAGGCTCAATGAGGCTCAATAATAGAAAGGTAGCGTAATCCTAAAAGGTAGAGGTAACTGGGTTGGGGTAATATTACCCATCATCCACCACCACAAGGACCCTACCCTTACCTGGTCGTGAAGGTAGTCGATCCAACATGTCTTGAGATCTCTGATCACCAATCTGTGAATTGCATCATCCAAGGGGGATCTCGGTATGTGTTGGGTCGACTACCTCTACGAATGGCTAGACTTAGGTCCTACTAGCTGTGGATGACAGGTCTGTGGTACCCCAACCCAGTTACCTCTACCTTTTTAGGATTACTCTACCTTCTTATTGTTGAGCCCTTTTGAGCCCTGTTTCTCTTGAGTTCATTGATATCACCTTAATGGCTTGATAACGATGAGCTTCTATCCTTTTGGTATATGACAAATTGTCTACTACCTTGTGGCCTGGACGTGCTTTTACCTGTTGGGATATCCCCATCGAGATATTTTATGTTCATTATAAGGGCTCCATATTTCGATGAGCCACTGCCCATTCAGGATGTGAGAGACTCACTCTCTTCTCGATGGCTTAGCTTGAGATTTGAAGCATCCAGACCTATTGCTCCAGGTTCTGGAGAGGTAAGGAGAGTGTGTAGAAAGAGAGAGAAGAAAGGAAAGTGCAAGAGAAGAAAGGAAGAGATATAGAGAGAGGCAAAGAGAGGAAGCATAAAGAAAGTGAGAGAAGCAAGGGAGAGATAGAGAGATAGAGAGATAGAGAGATAGAGAGAAAGGAGAAATTTGGAGGGAGAAGAGAGTGAGAGAGAGGCAAAGCAAGAGAGAGAGGGAAAGACTTGCTCCCTTTCTTGTCGCCCTCTATCACTCTCCTCTATCCTTCTCTCCCTCCCTCACTCACTCACTTTATCTTCATAAACACTCTCTATCTTTCTCTCATTCTCTCATTAACCATCTATTTCTCTCCCTCTCTCCCTCCTTCCAACCCTCTGTCTCTAACCCCCTCTCTCTATCTGTTCTGTCTCTCCCACTCCATAACTCTCTAGTTTAAAGAGGTAGCTACAGAGAGTGAGAGAGAGATAGAGAGATGAAATGGGATGGAAAGAGGGAGAGCATCTTTTCTCTTATCATTTCTCTCTTGCTCTCTCTTCATCACTTTCTCTCTACCTTCCACTTCTATCTCTATTTTTCTTTCTCACTCCCTTTCTCACTCAATCAATAGATAGATAAAAAAGAGAGGGGAAAGAAGAGATAAAGTGATAGAAAATGTAGAAAAGAGGAGAAAGAATGAGAGATTGCAGAAGAGAGTCAGAGAGAGTTAGAATGGGAGAAAGATGAGAGGGAAGTGAGAAATTAAAGATAGAGAGATAAAGTGAGAGAGAGTGAGAGATGCTTTTATTCTCTCTCTCCTCTCTCCTTCCCTACCTTTTTAACTGTCTCCTTAGAATCCTCTCATATATTCTCTCTCTATTTTGGTCACTTACTCTGTTGCTCTCCATCTTTTTTTTCTGTATCAAGCTATCCATCTCTCTCACTCTCTCTCTCTCAATCCCTCCCTCCCTCCATCTCTCAAAGAGCAAGAAAGAGAGATATAGAGACAAACAGAGTGTGTGGGTGAGAGTGGAAGAGAGAAATAAAGAATGAGAGAGAGAAAGAACAGCAAATCAAAAAAGGGTTGGAGGGATAGAGGTAGATAGGGAGACTATGCCTCCATCTCATTCCATATTTATTGTCTCTCTCTAACTCTTTCTCTTTGGCTCTCTCTAGCTTTCCCTCTCACTCATTATCCCTCCCTTCCTCTCTCCTTCTCTCTCTTTTTTTCTCATTATTTCTCTCCCTCTCACTCTCTACATGTTTTCTCTCTCCCTCTTATCTTTATCATTCTCCCTTTTTTTTAAGAGAGATTGAGTGAGACAAAAAAGAAAGAGAGTGAGTGAGGTAGAAAGTGAGAGAGAGGTAATGTAAATGACATATAGAGTTAATAAAATTTAGAAAGCAAGAGCAAAGTAGACTGTGTAGAAAGAAAGAGAGAGGGAAAAGGGAGAAAGCAAGAGTTAGAGTATGAGAGAGAAATTTTTTCTCTCATCTCTTCTCTTTATATCCAGTAGGGAGGGAGACTTTGAGAGGGAGATAGATATAAGAGGGTACAGAGAGAGGGAGGGAAATAAATGAGTAAGGGAGGAAGGGAGAGTCAGAGAGAGCATGGGGAGAGATAAGAAGAGAAGATATATATCACGCTCGTCTTCCTTCATCTTCTCTTTACCTCTCACTCTGTCAATATTTGTCTCTCCCACGTTGTACCTCATATTACCTTGCTCTCACCCTCTTTGAGTGAGAAACTGATAATGAGAGAGAGAATGAGAGAAAGACAATCAAGAGATAATGAGATAGAGTGATAGAAGAGGGAAATTATGAAAGAATGAGAGAGAGTGAGAGGAGGATCAAAGAAGACGAAGAGCTCTTTCTTTCTCTCTTTCCCACAATATTCTCTCCCTCTTTCAATTCTTTTTGTCCTCTCTCAGCTTCTATTTGTCCCTCACTCACTTTACCTACCTACCTCTCTTTCTTCTCTCACCTTTTACTCTCTCTCTATTTTTCTTCGCTCTCTCAACCATCACTTTCTATCTATTCTCTTTTCACTTTCTCTCTTCCTCATATCTCTCTCTTTCCCTCTACCACCTCATCATTCCTTAGCTTTCTCACACTCTCTCTCACTCTTTCTCCCATTCTTTCCATAATCTCTCTATCTTACTCTCTCTCACTTCCTCACACTCTGTCACTCTGCTATCTCTTTCTCTGTTCTGCTCTCTTACCCTGACTCTACTCCTCTCCCTTTCTTGCTCAATTTAACTCTCGCTCTCTCACACACTTTCTCTCTCTTAAAACTTAACTTCCTCTTTCTTACTCTCACTATTCTCTCTTTCAATCTTTCTTGTTCTCATCTCCTCTTTCTTTCTCCTCTTTTTCTCTTGTTCATCATCTCTCTATCTCTCTCTATCTATCTGCCTCTATCTCTCTCTTTTATCCTCTCACAAGCTTCAACTTTCTCCTGCTCTAGCTCACACACTCTCTCTTCAAAATCCACTCTTTTCTTGCTCTTCCTCTATCCATCTTCTCTCTATCGCTCATTCTCTCTCTCAAAAATCTCTTTCCTATCCCTTATGACTCATCATCTTCACCAACTTAATCACTCTTGTTTTCCCACTTACTCACTTCTCACTCTCTCACTCTTTATCACATTCTTCTCTCTCCCTCCTTTTTCTCTATTCTCTCTCTTTGTAAAGTGGGAGAAAAAAATATTAAATGAGAGATAGAGAATGAGAGAGATAAGGAAGGAGAGAAAGTGAGAGGGAGAATGAAAGATAGAAATAGTAAAGAGGAAGAGCGCTAGTGAGGGACGGGGATAGAAAGATAAGGAATGAGAGAGAATGAGAGACAATGCGGATAAGGGAGGAAGAGAAAGAAAGAACGAGAGAGACTGTGAGAGAAAAAAAGAGTTGGAGAGAGCTGAAAAAGAGAGGGAGGATGAGAGTGAGAGGATGTGAGAGAAAGCAAGAGAGAGAAAGGGAAAGAGAAAAGGAGATAGAGTGTAAGAACCAAGAAAGAGAATGGGAGCATGAGAGAGAGTGAGTGATAGAGAAAATGAGTAAAGATTCTCTCCAAAAGCAAGCAAGAGAGAGAAGAAGAGAGAGAATATAGAAAGAAAGTAGTGAAAGCAGGATAGATATAGAGAATAGAGGATGAGGGAGATAAATTGAAAGGGAGGGAAAGAGAGAGGGATGGAGAGAGTGAGAGAGGAAAGATAGAGAAAGAGGGATTTAAAGTGATAGAGAACGAGAGGGAGACAGGTAGCATGAGAGAAGACAATGGATAGAGTTATATCATACTCTCTAACTCTCTCTCTTCTACGTTGGTGTTTTCCTCACTCTCCCCTTCATCACTCTTTAACTCTCTCTTGGACTCTCTATTCTATATATCTCCCCTCTCTCTTTTTTATCTTACTATCTCCCTCCCTCTCTCTCTCCCACTCTCTCTTGCCTCTAGTTATTTATCTCCCTCTCTCAATCACTCTTTGTCTCTTGCCATCAATGTTTCTCCCACTCTCTCTTCCACCACTCTCAACCTCCCTCTTCTCTCTCTTCTTTATCATTCTCTATTCTATTCTCTCTTCATCCTCTAACAAGAAAGAGGGAGGTAGAGAGATAGGATACAAAAGAGGAGAGAGAGAAAAAAAGTGCAAGATTGTAAGAACAGGGTAAGAGAAAGAGAAATAGATATAGGGTCTAAGATATAGAGAGAGATAGACTAGTCTCGCTCTTAGTCTCTCTATCTTTCTCTCACTCTCACTTTTTTTAGCTTCATGGCTAGCTCTCTCCCTCCCTCTCATCCCTTTCTTTTCTCCTCGCCCTCTTTTCTCTCTCTCTCTCCCTCCCTATCTTTCTCTCTCTCTCTCTCTCTCTCTTGCGCCCTTTCTCATGCTGCCCTTCTCACTCTTCTAACTTTTACTCCCTAACCTCTCTATCTCTATTTTTGTCTTTCTATCTCTCTCTTTCATTCTCTCTCACTCTAATTCTCTATCATTATCCCTCTTCTTTCACTATCTAACTCTTGTTGTATCCCTCCCTTCCACTTACATCATACCTCTCTCAACCTCCTCTCTCTTTTTCTATTCCTCCTCATTTCACTCTCTATCTCCCTCACTATCACTCTCCCTCTATATAACTCTTTCTCTCACTCCCCCTCTATATAACTCTTTCTCTCACTCCCCTTTCTCTCTTTCTCTCTCTTGCCCTATCTCTCTAATTTTGCTCTCTCTGCCTCACAATCTCTCATTCTTTCTAACTATCATTGCATTGATGCTCTATATTTTCTTTATCCCTCTTTCCCTTTCTAACCTCGATCCTCTCTTCTCTCTCAATTACTCTCTCTATTTCTCATCTCACTAACTCTCTCTCATATGATAGAGAAAGACAAATAGTGAGAGTGAGTAAGAGAGAGATGGAAGGATCAACCAATCTCTCTCTCCCATCCCTCCCTCTCTTACTCTCATTCCCTTATGCCGCTTCCTTCTCTCTCTCTTTCTCACTCTCTGTTACTCTTGATATCTCTCTCCCTCCTATATTTCTTTAAATATATCTCTTCCATTCTCTCTTATACATTTCTCGCTCTCTCTATCTCTTTAGCACTCAATCTTTATCCTCTCTCTTTTTTTCTCTTACTCTCTCTTGCAAGAGACAGAGAGATCAAGAGAGAAAAAAGGGAGAGAGAAAAAAGAAGAGAGCATTTCTACATAGAGAGAGAGACAGTGAAACAGACATAGATTGATAGATGCATGAAGAGAGGGAGAGTGATCGAGAGATTAGATAGAAGGTGGGTGAGGATAAAAATGAGAGAAAGAGAGAGTGGCGTAGAGGGAGAAAGAGAGTGAGATAGAGGAATAAATAGCAAAAAGAGAGACAGATGGAGAGGAATAGAGAGAGAGAGAAAGATAAAGAAGAGCAGGAGGTGAGAAAAGGAGGGGAGGAAGGGAGAGTGGCGTAGAGGGAGAAAGAGAGTGAGATAGAGGAATAAATAGCAAAAAGAGAGACAGATGGAGAGGAATAGAGAGAGAGAGAAAGATAAAGAAGAGCAGGAGGTGAGAAAAGGAGGGGAGGAAGGGAGAAAGAGAGAGTGAGATAGAGGTAGGAAGAGTAAAATAGACAAAAAGAGTGAACGCAATATTGGGGAACATAGAGGGAAATATAGAGAATATTGATATCACTCTCTTCTACCTTTATTCAGATGGAGGGAGTGAGAGAGAAGAGGAAGAGAAAGAAAGAGAGTGAGAGTGAGTGAGAGATAGAGTTATATATATGGAGGGAAGTTAAAATTGAGAGAGATAGAGGGATTTAGAGTGATAAATAGAGTTTGAGAGAGTAATAGCCTTAGCAGGAGAGAGCAAAGATAAATTGAGGGTGACAATGAGAGAGAGTGTGTGCGAAATATAGTGAGAGAGAATTGGGTAGAGGGAATGAAAGATAGAAGAGAGTGCTAGAGATGTTGAAATAAAGGTTAATAGTTTTAGTGAGGGAGTTTGGTGGGAAGAGGCAAAAGAAAAGAAAGATTGAGAGATAGGAAGAGATAGCTAAATACATATATATTATATATATTGAAATAGAGAGAGAGGAGAAAGAGAGAAGGAGAGGGAGAGGGAAAGAGATTTAAAGATAGTGATGAGAAAGATATAGCTAAAGGGAGAGAAGAGTGAAGTAACCCTCATTCTTTCTTCCCTTGCTCTATATTTTCTCTCTCTCACTCTCTCTCCCCCTATCACTGTTTGTTATCAATCATCTCCCTCCCTCCCTTCTTTTTGTTACTACCTGCCCCCCACTCTCGTCTCCTATCTACCCCTTTGCATTGCTATCACGACACTATCTCTTTAGCATAAACTTCAATTCTCTCTCACACACAAACACTCACTTTCTTTTCATTCTCTTTGTCTCTCACACTTGTTCTCTCTTCCTATCTCACTCTCACTCTCTCTTTCTCATTCTCACAATTCTCATTCTTCTCATGCTCTCTATCTCTCTAACACATTTTTGTCTCTATTTCTCTATCACAGAAGAGAGATGGAAAAAAGTGAAAGAAAGAAGGAAAGGAGAGGGGAGTTATGAGAGGGAGGGAGCATGTGAGAAGAAAGAGAGAATTTAACTTCTTTATATCACTAGTAAAGTGTGGTTGATGTCATTCTATATCTCTATCATCCTCTCATTCTTTCTTCTCTCTCTCTCACCCCATCGCAATATGGCAAAAAAAGAGGAGAAAAAAAGAGAGAGAAAGGGATGAAGAGAGAGTGTGTTGGAAAGAAAATGAGAAAAAAAGAGACTGAGGATAGTGTAAAGAGAGATAAAAAGAGTGAGCATGGGGGAGAGAGATCGAGATATAGACGATAAAGTGAGAGTTAAAGTGAGAGATGAAGTGAGCGAAGGAGGGAGGGATAGTAGTCTTGAGAGAGATGGAAAAGGAGATATTGTTGATGTGAGAGAGATATGGGAGAAAAGAGTGAGAAAACGTGCATTTTGTCTTCTCTTTCTCTATATTCCCTCTCTTTTTTCTTCTCTCTCCCATGTCTCTCTCTTATCAACCATCTCTCGCTCCATCCCTCTCTTACTTCCTCTCTCTCCCCTTTGCATCACAATCTCTGTCAATATCTCTTTTTATTAATCTCTCTCCTCTCTTCCCTTCATTTCTCTCTCTCTCTATCACTCACTCTCTCACTTACTCTCTCTTCATCTCTCTCTCCCACTCTCACTAACTCACCTATCTCACTACCTTTCTTACTATCTCTCTAGGTCTCACTCTTTCTATCACTATTCTCTCGATTGCTCTCTTTCACGCTTTCCATGTCTTAATTTCTATCACAAAAGAGATTTGGACCACAAAACAGAGAGGGAGAGGGGGAGGGAATAGTGTGAGGTAATGAGCATGAGAGAAGATAGAGGTAGAGAATATCCATCTATTTCTAAGAAAGAGTGGTTGATGTCTCTTTATATCTCTCACTCTAATGTTCTTACTCTATCTTCTCTTTCCTCCACTGTATCATTAAATGTGAGAGATAGAGGAGAAAAGATAGAAGATGGAGAGAGCAAAGAGAAAATAAAAAGAGTTATTTAGTAGGAGAGCGAGAGGAGATATATAACTAGAGAGTAAGAAAAAAAATACGGAGAGTGCGAAGAGAGATAAAGAGGTTTAGAGAGCATGAGAAGATGAAGTGAGATATTGAAAGTTAAAGCAAGAGAGAGAAGAATGTTAGAGGAGAGATTGAGGGAGGTAATGAGAGAGAGAATGAAAAGAAAGTGAGAGAATAGAGATAGAGTAAGAGAAAAGAGAGATAGAGATAGCACTCTTGGTCTCTCCATTCTCTCACTTTCTCTTCTCACCATTGCCCTCACACATTTTCTCTCCCCTACCTTCTGATCCCTGGATACTGCTAATATGCACACTACAATAATAATTCAAATTATATTTCACTTATATTTCCTTACTTTGCAATAAAAATAAAAACTTGATCCTAAAGAAAAATAAGAATTTAACTTTTAATTTATATAAATTTGGATACTACACAAGTATACGTATTATTATCAAGTAATATAGGACTTTTTGATTATGACCTGAATATTGAACCCACAAGGAGATTACACAATATGCACTATTGGAAAACAAACTTTTTATTCTTAATAAAAACATGATTTTTGCAGTAATGAAAACTTAAATATTTTTGGTATTTTTAATATTTTGATTGAAAAATAACAATTTAAAAAGATAACTAATATTTTTTTAGAAGAAAAGCACTAAATACAAAAATTTCTTTCTTCTTGTTATGAATCAGTAATAATTATAGGAATTTTGTTGTGAAAGTTACAAATTGTGTTAGGCCAAATAGGAGCAATAATATTCTTTACCCTTACTAGAGATGCAATACAGAACATTAACTAATTTAAAGTTTGAATAGTACTTAAGATCGACTAGGCAGAGAAGATAATAATTCTCACTCTAGAATTCCCTCAATTTCCTCCATCTGGGGGCTAATATTCTCGTGTCAGAACCTAAATAAACCAAGTTGGGGGCTTTAACCTTTCACTTTAAAGTTCTGTTGACCTCACTTTTGGTTGAGGTTTACTTTTTCCTCTTTAGTAGCCTAAGGTCTAGCCATAGGATTTTCCTATTGACTATTCTTAGAAAACTAGACATGGAACCCTCACAATTCAAAATTCTACCATCTTCTTTACTCAACTTGAAGTGCCACATGTTGGTCTCAACCTCTAAATACTTAGTAGGTGGGGTCACTATGGGGGAAACTTAAGATGAGTCACCCTTAAGACTGTTGGACCTAAGGTTAACCATGGGTGTTGGTTTGGAGCTAAGGCACTCACTACACTCATCTACACTCATATACACCTACATTCACTCACAACCCTAAACTCAAATTTCTAGCCTAGATCCCTTAATCTTTTGGGATGCTCATGTTGATGGTCCCTTAAACCCACTAGCCCTAGGGCTATGGTTTAGCTAAGACCACTATGTAGAGGACCCAAAATGGGGTTTCCATTGGTCCATAGCTGGTTGGTGATGGTTGGTACCTCAACTCTGCCAAAATACCCATCTTGGCCTTTTACCCCTAAAACACCCCCAAATTACCAAAATACCCCTCCATAGCTCAAAATCCCAAAATTCCAAAAACTCGAAAAATTCCCCAAAAATCCCAATAAATCCAAAATATTTCTAATTTCATTTTTCTCAACTACCACATGACTCAATTTGACTAATTTTACCATCTTTAACCAAAACCCTCAAATTTGGCTTTAAGGGCCCAAATTCCCCAAATTCAACTCAAATGTCCATTAATTTGATCTCAATCGACCCTAATTCCAATCCTAAGCTCAAATTAACTTTTTATATGACCAAATTAAACCAAATCCAAGCTGAATTGGTCAATTATTTGAACCCAATTTTGAGTTAGGTTAAATCCCCATTTTGACCACATGACCTAATCTCACCAAATTGAACCCATAGTCTAGTCAATTGGCCCCAATTATTGTTACAAAATCTTGATAACATTCTTATATATCAAAA
Source organism: Phalaenopsis aphrodite (assembly GCA_003013225.1). Taxonomy (NCBI): domain Eukaryota; kingdom Viridiplantae; phylum Streptophyta; class Magnoliopsida; order Asparagales; family Orchidaceae; genus Phalaenopsis; species Phalaenopsis aphrodite. Next base: position 555,914 of record NEWO01000423.1, on the reverse strand, counting down.
TAAACCATTAATTGGCCTTGGCGAAGCCTCATATCCATTTGATTTTGGACTAAATCCAAAATTTCCAAATTTAGCCCCAAATTGGCTGTCTTCAAATTTCACCCAATTGATTGCCTTAACCTCCAAATTGTCATCCAATTCATGTTGAAAACTCTTCATGAGGTCCCTATTGACCATTTAAAATAATAAATTTGGACTTAGCTCAAGGCTAACCCAAGCTAGACCCAAGCCTACCCCAAAATAACCAAATTGATTAAGGTTCAAAATTCCCTCAAATTGACCCTTCAATTGAGCTCAAAGTCACTTTCATTCTTCACCAAAGTTATTTTTTATGATCATATACACCAAATTAAATATTTATTTTTGCCAATTGACATAGCTATCCTAGCGCAAACCCAAGTTTTGGTCATTTGCACCCACTTGGACCCATGCACTAAATGTGACCTAACCACCCTAAAGTCACCAAATTAACTCCCCTCTAGCCATTAGTTGGACTTAATGACCAGTACAAACACCATGAAACCACCTAAATCAAGCCATGGACCAAAGGTTTCCCAAATTAAGGGATATTATTCCCATAAATGCCCATGGTTAAGATATCTTTGCCAAATCAAAGCACATTGGCATTAGTTATTGTGATGAATTCCTGTGGGTTCCCTGAGCTCCTAGCCACCTTCTTCTGGCCGGCCGGCCAGCCTAGTGGCTGGAAAAGCTCAAAACCAATAGCCACCCCAATGGCACCTCACCCAAATCAAACCTAGAGGCCAGCTCATCCAAATTAAATTGAAGAGCTCCTCTGCCCTCCACCTAAGCACCACAATGCACCCAAGCTTATGCCCTGAGAGCCACCCCATGGCCAATTTTATAAAAACTCACCTCCCATGGCCATGAGAGGTGTGCTGAAATTTTCTTGGAGAGGCCTCTCCAAACTTCACACAGAGCTTCTGTAAGATCCCCTCAGTGCATTCCAATCTTTTTCCCTCACCAATTCCCATTGTCGGAGCTCATTGAAACCTTGTCGGAAACCAGGACAGAACCCAATACACCTCCATAGTCCAGAAAAATCAAATTAACTTCACCCACACCTTCACAACAGTGAAAAAATCCAAAACCACATAAAATCCCCCTTCCACAGAGCCTCTACCATAGCTCTAGACCAACACCTAAATCTGGTCGTGATTGAATTCCTACTTAGGCC
>NEWO01000423.1:511640-549981 GCA_003013225.1 Phalaenopsis aphrodite | reverse complement strand
AATCTCACTTTCTTAATTAAGGTAATAAATTTCTAAATTATTAAAATTTGAAAGTTTATTAAAATCAAATGATCCTGGACTTAGGAGTACGAATTTTGAAGTCAATAATTAATCAATTTAATACCCATATTTTGATTTTCAAATAAAATCCAAATCATGAAACATGACCACTTAAAGTTCAACCCTTTTCAAAACTAATTAAGACACTTGCCTAGGTCTTAAGGGCTTAGTGGTGACTTAGGCTAAATCAAAATTGACTAAATGAGGATTAGAGAAATAACTATAATTAAATCAAAAATCCTTGAAACACCACTAAACACAATTACGATTAAAAATTTGGCTAAGTGTTAGAACTACACTAACTTCCCCTTCATGGGAATGCACTCACATAATTTTAAAATTAAATGAGAAATGATAATTACCCCTTTCTTAGGGATAATTGAGACATCAATGTTCACTGACCATTAAGGGTATTTATAGGATGAATTATTAAGCAAAATAATAAGTTTAAAAAGAACTCGGGATTTTTCACCAGGCAGCGAGAAAGTAGCATGGTCCTGCTTCTTTCTCTAGATCTATTGGACACCTCAGAGATCTACTAAACCTAATATATCTTGCTTGATAAAGTCATCCTTAATTAAACTTCTAAGGACTCGCCAAGATATGACATAGAGTTAGGAAAATTATCAAAACATTACTTTTCCTGCTCTTCATAAATGCCCTCACATGCATTTTTAAGTTTCAGGTGGTGGAACGAGAAGACTCGACATAGGGGTATGAATTTTGAAGTCAATAATTAATCAATTTAATACCCTTATTTTGATTTTAAACTATAATCCAAATCATGAATCTTGACCACTTAAGGTTTAACCCTTTTCAAAACTAATTAAGACACTCACATAGGTCTTAAGGGCTTAGTGGTGACTTAGGCTAAATCAAAATTGACTAAATGAGGATTAGAGAAATAAACATAATTAAATCAAACATCCTTGAAACACCACTAAGCCCAATTAGGATTAAAAATTTGGCTAAGTGTTCAAATTACACTAACTTCCCCTTCAAGGGAATTCACTCACATAATCTTCAAATTAAATGAGAAATGGTAATTACCCTTTTCTTAGGGATAATTGAGACATCAATGTTCACTGAGCATAAAGGGTATTTATAGGATGAATTTTTAAGCAACAGAATAAGTTTAAAAAGAACTCGAGATTTTTCACCACGCAGCGACAAAGTAGCATGGACCTGCTTCTTTCTCTAGATCTGTTGGACACCTCGGAGATCTACTAACTTAGTATATCTTGCTTGATGAAGTCACCATTAATTAAGCTTTTAAGGACCCGCTATGATATGACATAGGATTATGAAAATTAGCAGAACTTTACTTTTTTTGCTCTTCATAAATGCCCTCACATGCATTTTTAAGTTTCAGGTGGTGGAACGAGTAGACTCGCCAGGTACGCTTTTATAGTTTATAGTACCGTCTTTCTTCTACCTTTCCCTTACATGTTTTATGCTTGCATTTACCTACATGTATGAAAACAACATATGCTTGCATGTTAACAATAACCATAACCTGAAACCAAAATTAAAATCAACCAAGATAAAACTCACCGCCACAACATTAAAAATATAAAACAACTCATAATTTAATCACAAACATCACACAAAACCACAACTTCAACTAAATTAAGATGTCTCTATCAGATGATCGAGAATCCCTCGGAGGAGGTAACCTACGGTTGCTAATGAGTCTTCCCATAATTTAAATGAAATTATGGAACTCATTAAGTTGAGTTTAGTAAGTTCATTTGGACTAAGTGAATCTAATAGAAAATAGTGGTGCTGGAACGAGGGAACCGTAGGATCCTAACTGGTGTCGCTCTAATCAACTTTAACATGCCCTTATAAAATTTAAAGAACTTCAACCATAGGGCCACCTGATTTGACATTATAACTTGACACACTAGAAAACTTGAACTCATCACGGCAAGGATCTTGGGACTAGCATGATGGGCAGCATGGCCATCTTCAACAGCAAAACTTGTCTTCCCCAATTAAACCAATCTTCCTTCCTTAGAATTAAACAACAAAGCCATAGGAATTTGAGGTTGCTTGCTTATGCAACATAAATCCTCACCTTATCTTTAGGCCTTTGTATAGCTCTGCTATATAATAGAAGCCCTAACTCGTATTAGGATTCCGAGGTTGTCATTTGTCACGACCTAAATCCTCACATCCTCCAGGCTATTTGCATGATCATTTCACACGAATGTAAGCTCTAACTAATAAAATTTATAGGATGAAACACCTAAATATTTATTCTCAAAACTAAAGCCAAACATTAGGATAGCTTGGGATGTCACTGGGGTTCTCCTCTGGATCCATGACATCCCCTAGTTCTTCTCCTTTGAACTCTACAACAAAATGTTCTAAATTTAAACCAATCCTTTTTCACACCTCTTTGTGTAATTTCATTGAAAATTCCTACCCTTTAAAATTCCTTGAAGATAATATTTCTTGATTTTTATCGAGAGTCTTCTTATGTAACTTTGGTCATTTAAGTTGTAATTAACTATAGGGGCTTGCCCTTATAGGAACCATGTCCGAACCTAGCTTAATATAAACCCTATTTAATCCTTTATATTAAATAGGGGAACTTGTCAGCAAATACAAAGGTTTCACAGACCAAACGGACGTCATACTTTCCTTAGTTTATTTGATCGAGTCTTATCCTCAAGTCTTGTGTTTATCCTTCGGGATAGATACAGGATTTGAGGTACAGTGCTCTTTCATTTTAAACTATGAAAAATATGGGGTCAGTTTGATTTTATACTTCAACTTCCTTCTGAAGCGGGCGACGGGATTTCAATTACGGTGACCGACAGCTTCTTACGGGCAACTCCCCTCCAACCAAAAATAGCTCCGACAAGTCCTCAAACTCTAAACGCTTAATGAATATTTCATTATTTATTTGCACTCAATCATATGAACTACATTCTCATTCATACAACCTCATGTGATTCTTTCCAATTATTGACTGAGACAATACCAGCCCGGTTTTACATGTTCTTACAAAAAATTTTTAACATATGGAGTGGCTAAATTAAGAAGTAAATGAAGTGCAAAATTTAAATCATCACAACTTCTTCCATCAATGATGATCAATACTTTGCACAACATCCATCCAAAACTTAATTACTTATCATTTTAAGATGAAAGATAAAGAAAACTACTTAGAATCCATGGAGAAAACAAAACCACATTTTAGTTTAAAAGAAGAAATCATTGTCAAACTAACAAGTGTCAATTAAAATCAAAAGTAGTCTCAAGACAGAAAGATAAAAACTTATCTCAAGTCCTCCACCAAACTTTTGAAGTTCCTTTGATTCTCTTTTCTTTACAATCACTCAAAATAAAATAACAAAAAGAAAAAAATAAAAGTAAAAATGGTGTCAGAAAGTCTCTCCGAACTAACTCCCCAAATGAGAACTTGCAAAACTTTCCAATACTTTCAGGACCTCTTTCAAAGTCCCAATCTTCTTTCTTTTATAATTTTCCAAAAGGTGCCTTGGTTTCTCTTCAAAATATGTTTAGATTCCATGTATTTCCCAAAGAGATGCATCATTTTGTGATAATTTTTGTCCATGGTGGTTATAACCACCTATTAAGTCAATGGGTGCCTCAAAAACCTCTTAAAAAGTCATATAAATCAAATTTACTCACTCAATAACTCCCACTAGTGTTTAATTGTGGGGCCTCTAGCACTTAGGCGCGGCCTTCTTTGTTTAATCGGTGTTTAAGCGCTGGATTTGACACTTAGGCGCCAAAACTCTTTTGCACACTTTTTACAGTTTTGCTCCAAATTTTATCATTTTTCACTCCTTTAAGTATTTTTCACCCTTTTTACCTGTATCTGCAAGAAAAATAAAAAATACCTTCCATTAAAACACAATATCTCAAAAATAGGTATAAAAATTTGTCTAAAAATATTATATATTTTAGGTTTATCAAAATCACCCAAAGTTAAAATGTTACTTGTCCTCAAGTGACACTTCAATCTTTAAAAACTAAATATGTATGATATGTATATGAGTTTCTTTATGAGTTACTAAAATTTTGATTGAAAAATATAATAGTCTAATTTAGAAAAAATATTCAGTTACTAAGACCAACATAACATTTAGAAATTCTTAAAGTTAAGAAAGATGAAAATATGAGTTTCTATCTAATTCAGAAATATATTGTAGATTTTCCATATTTGGAATTTAGTTCTTTTATTATCTTAACTTAAAAATTTTCATTAAAAATAATTTTACTTACTATATTATATTTATAAGCTTAAGAGTTTCTCAAGTCTTATACTTTAAAAAGATCAATTGTAGAACCAATTTTTGATTAGACACTAATCCTCAAGCTTCTTCTTCCTAATTTTTTTTTCTTTTTCTTTTTCTTTTCTTTCTTTTTTTTTTCTTTTTATTTCTTTCTTTTTCGGACAAGGATTACTATATCTGGATAGGTCTTTAATGATTTTGAATTCTACTTCTCCTTTCCTAAAGCAAAGTCTTGATATAAGTCTTTTACTTATAAATATAATAATAGTTTTGAAAATTATTTTAATAAAAGAAATTTAAGTATTAAAAATAAAAGTCTAAATTTTCTAAATTTTTAAAAAATACAATTTTACCTAGTAAAGATAGTTACTTATATTAATCATTTTCTCTTCTAAAAATTTTTAACTTAATGTTTTTCTTCATTACTAAAAAATTTAACTAAATTTTCTTACTCATTTCTAAAATCAAATTTTACTTCCCTGATACAACTTCATATACATAATCAATTTTTTTTCTTTTCAAATCAAATTCACTTATAGCATATTTGAGACCAAATAAAATTCCAATTTTGAAAATATTTTTCATCCCCCCAAACTTAAATTTTTAATAGCTTAAACAGTTTAGCATTAGATATATATAAGCAGGAATGAAAATTTAAACTAACATACTAACATGAATTTTTAAACTCTAATTATACAAGTATAAAACTAAAAACTTCAGTAAAATTAATATTTGATCAAATTTTTTTTTTAAATTTTCATTTTAATTTAACATGTAGAGATTCAATAAACTTCTAAGCAGTGGATATAAATATAAAAGTAAACTAACACACTAACTTGATTTCACGATCTCAGCATAAAAACAAACACACTAACATGACAAAAGAAAAATACAGAGTAGCAGTTTTCTAAGTTTCAAATTTAAAACTTAAGTTAGCAAGATTTCCAACTTTACAACAGATATAGAATTAAGTTAAGTTCTAAGCTAACTAAATCACTAAACTCACAATAGTCACTCCCCTAGAAGTTTAAAACAAACTACTAACTAACATAAATATTACAATACAATTAAAAATAAAAGTCTCACACATCACAATATCTAAACAAGTAAACATACATACATGTCTCAAGTCCAAAACAAGAAAACACATCACATCACAATTCTCACTTAAACATAAAAGTGTAAACCAAATCACATACTTGAAACCAGCACACAGAAGCAAATGTAGCAAGCCAGACCACATAGTTCATATCATATTACAATCATAAAATAAATCTCTCAACTTTACTCTTCTTCCACTGAATCACCACTATCCCAAACTTTTGTAGGCTCATAATTAGGGTATCTAGGATATGAAGGAAATTACACTCCTTGGTAACCCCTAATGAGGCTTTCCAAAGATGAGTGTAATTTCTCTTCATAATCACTTTTTCTTCTATTGTACCTACAGTATGCTCTGAAAAATGCTCTAAATTTTGTACCCTATCAGAGCTAAAATTAATATTATCCATCATCCTCTACAAAAATTGAACTTAGGTCTCAGAAGACTCACCTCGAGATGTAGAATCACTTGAGGTAGATGGTCTAGAAGTTGAAGCAGTAGAGGTAGAAGCAGACGTCTCCATTCCATAGCTCAGAGAAAATCCTCCTCTCCAACAAAAATTGATTTCTCAGAATAAGTCTTCACATTCACCTTAGTGATTGGCTTTAGAGGTAATAATACTTTCTCTCAGCTATCATATTTAACTCCAGCGTGCTCACACATAGAAAATATCAGGGAAGCAAATCCCAGACCTGTAGTTGTAACAGCTATAGCAGAACTGATGATAGTCTTATAGATCAAAACTCCAATGTTGATGAGGTTTCCCTCTTGAAAATGGTAGTTCAATGTCGCTCTTTCTCTAGTCACATCACTGAGATGATTAGTCGGTAGAGCAGAAATAAAATAGTGTCGGGCTTTTGAAGGTGCACATAACGTTGAAGTTGGCAAATTTACTCTCCTCTATTTAGTGACCTTCCAAAGTCGTCTCCCAATTGTCAAATAAGAAATAATCTCATCTAACTCTGCTTCAGTCAGACTATAATTTACATAAAACATAATATATCTGGTGGTAAATTGTAAAAAAAGTTGATTAAATCTGACGAAAAATGTACCAAATTTCCTCGAACCATAACTCAATTGTCTTCAGCTTCAGGGAGATTTGCGTAGAGCTCCCTCACAACAGATATAACTTCCACAACAGAAAAACAACAGAATTGTTCGCACTGTCGGCGAATAATTAAATATTCCACGTCTCCACCTAGATTTCTAAAACATCGCTCCTAAATCAGTTTGCGTGATTGCAACGCATGATTATACCAATCTTGAGCTGTCAAACTAACAACTTTACTCGAATTGAAAGGGGCTTTGCCTTTGCTCCTCTTAATTCTTGGTGTCATTCTACAAATTTGATAAATTCCAACAATAACTTCAAAAATCAAGTTTAAATCACTAAACTAAACTTCCAAAAGCACAAACTAAACTTCCCATGCAATTTTCATAGATTCTTCCTCATTTGTCTCCATGAATAGTAAATTTTTGAATTCTTCCAAATGAACTCTAAATACATGGTGAAAATCCGAAATTTTTACGTACAATTAAAGCTCTTACCTTAAGAAATCCAAATATGGCAAATTTTTCTTGATTCCACCAAGAAATCTCCACTTAATGGCGTGCCCTAGCTCTGCATTTTTGAGAGGTTCAAGGTGACGAGAGCCGTAAAAATGGTGATTTTCAGCTCAAAAATTCACTTTTAACCGTTAGTGAACCAGTTTTCGAGAACCAGTACTTAAGCGCGGGTAAGTGGTGCTTAGGAGCCTGCCTCTCTGGTTTGCTCGCGCTTAAGCACGAGATGTGGTGCAAATGCATGATTTTAAAAAAATTCAAATTAAAGTAAAATGCACTATTTTCCTAAGTAAACCACCCCTAAATCGTCTCATAGTATTTAAAAGACTATTTTCAACTTCCTGTAACTATCTTTTATCTTAAAATTCTCTTTAATAACTATTTCAATTTGAGGTTAAAATAACACAAAATTTCACACAAACAAACTTATATTAATTCACAAATGAGTACAAATACATTTAAACACTTAGTTCTCATTCCAAATAGTTTTAGATGAGAAAATTTTCCTAAATATAAACACTTAACAATTTTTTAAAATTAAACACCTCAGTAACACAAATACTAAAAGCAAGTACTAAATAGTAAAACACTTAAAGACAATGAATTTAAACACAAAAAAACGTAACTTTAAACATAGAACTTAATTCCATTCCAAATTAGAAGGAATAAATTCAAGTCTTTCATTAGTCTCTCTTGGGGCAACTGGAATATAAAGTTGATAAAACAGATGATGGTGACGTGTTGTGATGAAATCTTCTTCAATCCACATTTGCTTAAGAAACAACTCCTTATCTGCTTCCTCTATATAACTAGTGTAGCTAAATTTCATCTTCAATTGCCATCCAATATGCTCATGATGTGCATGAATCTCCAAAACCTTTGTCTCCAGTACAGACATGATATTTTCAATTTTGTTGATCTTCTCTGATATCCCTTCAACACTAACGGCTAAGAAACCGTTATACATGACTTGTGCACTTTGAATAATGAATTTCTTCCTCATGGTATCCTCCTTCTTCAAATCCATCTCCCTTTAAGACATCATCTTCAAATCTATTCCTCTCTTTAGACTTTAGGGCTAGAAATGATCTGGGGTGAAATTCCTTTATTAAACCCTTCTATTTATAGTCCTAAATCTTCCAATAACTCCTAGACAAGTTTAGAAACTTCCTTGGCACATTTTTGCTAACTTCTAGGCAGCTTTCCATTTAGATTATTGATTTTGCACATATTTTTAAACTTCCACGCTTAAGCGACGGATTTAGAGCTTAAGCACCAGTGCACATTTTTGCACTAGTCAACTTAATGTCCAAATTCACACTTTAACTAAATAAAGTTTTAATAACACATAATTGTCTCAAAAATACTACCCCAAATTTTCTTAACTACAGATAAAATCATAATCAAAATAAAGACACAATGATAACTATGGGTTGCCTCCCACAAAGCGCTTGGTTTTACATCGTCAGCGCGACGTAACCAATGCTTACTCTGGTTGGCCCAACATCATTCTATCATTAAACTTATGATCTATGTCCATTAACTTTAAATATTTTCTCAGACTTAGGATCTTTAATATCCACAGCTTTATAAAGATAAACTTTAATCACAATATATGGGCCCATCCACCTGGACTTAAGATTGCCTGAAAATAATCGTAACCTTGAATTATATAGCAAAACTTGTTTCCCTGGCTAGAAATTTTTAGTAAGAATCTGTCGATCATGCCACATCTTCATGTTTTCTTTATAAATTTTGACATTTTCACAAGATTCATTCCCTATATCTTTAAGCTCATTTAATTGTTAACAATCTTTTATCATCAAAATCTTTCAAATTATAATTGAACTCTTTAATCATCCAATATGCCTTATGCTCAAGTTTAACTGGTAAGTGACAAACTTTTCCAAATATTAGCCTATATGTGGACATTCCTATAGGAGTACTATATGCAGTCCTATTATCCCACAAAGCATAGTCAAGTTTGACTGACCAATCCTTTTTTGTTGGATTCACAGTTTTTTCCATAATTCTTTTAATTTCAGACAAACCACTTGTCTAATGATGATAAACAGTAAGAATCCTATGATTTATATGATATTTTGTTAAAAATTTATCCAATATGGCATTTCTGAAATGAGTTCTCCCATCAGTAATGATAATTCTTTGCATCACAAATCTACAAAATATATTTGTTTTAAAAAATTTTGCAACACTTTGAGCATCACATCGAGGTAAAGCAACAACTTCTATCCATTTAGATACATGGTCCACTGCTAACAGAATATATAAATTTTTAAAAGATTGTATGGTCTCATGAAATCTAGTCCCCCAAACATCAAATATTTCAACTTCTACCATATAATTGAGGGGCATCTCATTTCTTCTAGAAATATTGCATATTCTTAGAAATCTATCATAAGTTTTGACATAAGCATTAACATCTCTAAAAATTGTAGGCCAACGAAATCCAGATTGTAAAATTTTTTAGTTGTTGTACAATTAACTTGAGTTTCATTAAGAGTTTTACTAGCATAGTAAATAACTTTGAAAATTTAATGATATCTTTGTCCTAAAACAATTCTAATAACATAATCACTAGTATCACACATTAATTCAAAAGGTTTTTCCCAGTTTGGCTAAACTATAATTGGTGTAGTAATTAGTTTTTATTTTAATAACTTAAAAGCTTTTAGGCATTCCTCATCAAAATTAAAAATTGTATCTTTCTCCAGTAAATGGCATAAAGGCTTAGCAATCTTTGAAAAATCTTTAATATATCGTCTGTAGAATCCAGTATGTCCTAAAAAGCTCCTAATTTTCCTATATTTGTTACATAAGGTAAATTAGAGATCACTTGAATTTTAGCAAGATCTACTTTCATACCATTTTTTTATATTTGATGTCCTAATACAATTCCTCCTGCTACCATAAATTGACATTTTCCCCAGTTGAGGACTAAATTTGTTTCTTCACAACGCTTAAGAACTTTGGATAAATGTTCTATACATGAGTCAAATGAAGTTCCAAACACTGAAAGGTCATTTATGAATAAATCAATCCCTTTTTCAATTAAATCACAAAAAATTACCATCATACATCTTTGAAATGTAGCAGGGGCATTACATAAACCAAAGGGCATTCTTCTAAAAGCAAAAGTACCATAAGGACTGGTAAACGTTGTTTTCTCCATATCCTTAGGAGATATTTGAATTTGGTGATAACTAGTATATCCATCCAGAAAACAAAAGTATTTATGTTAAACTAGATTTCAAGCATTTCATCTTGAAAAGGTAATGGAAAATAATATTTCTTAGTGACAAGATTTAATTTTCTATTATCAACACATATTCGCCACCCTATAACTTGTCTAGTAGGTATTAACTCATTATGTTCATTTACAGTTACAGTTAATCCTCCTTTCTTAGGAACACAATGAATTGGACTAACCCACGTACTATCTGAAATAGGGTAGATAAGTCCAACATCTAACCACTTTAAAATTTCTTTCTTTACAACTTCCTTCATAACAAAATTCAATCATCTTTGCAGATCAACTCTGGTTATGCAATTCTCTTCCATATGAATTCTATGCTTACAAATTGAAGGACTTATTCCTTTAATATCAACAATTGTCCATCGAAAGGCTTTCTTAAAAATTTTCACAATTTTCATCAACCTTTCTTCTTATTTCATAGTTAATTTTGAGGAAATTATAACTGGTAAAGTAGAGGAATCTCTTAAAAAGACATATTTTAAATGATCAGGAAGTAACTTCAACTCTAGTTCTAGGGTTTTTCAATAGATGGTCAAAATGATTTATCTTTGTCTATCGTGTCCAAAACTTCAAAACTTTTTCGAACATAGTTTGAATTTTCTTTAAAAAGTTCTTCACATTGATTTAATTGCTCTGCTTGCTCATGTTCCAAATAGTTTTCTTCAGATTTTTCTTCATAAGTAGTTCTAAAATGGGATTCACTTAGATATCTTATAACATCCATCATAAAGCACTCATTATCTTTACCTTTTGCAGGGTATTTCATTGATTTTGAAATGTTAAAATTAATAGTTTGATCGTTAACGTGCATTGTTAATTCCTCTTTATGCACATCTATCATTGCTCTTCCTATGGCTAGGATAGTTTTCCCCAAAATGATACGTACGTCTTTATCTTCCTCCATACCTAGCACAACGAAATCAAAAGGATAGATAAATTGATCCACTTTCACTAGGACATTTTCTATAACTCCTTTAGGGTATGCTTTCGAAAGATCTGCTAACTACATAGTTACATTAGTAGGGGTTATTTCTCCTAATCCCAATCTTTTAATTATTGATAATGGCATAAGATTAATGCTTGCATCTAAATCACATTATGCTTTCCCATAAAATTTGTCTCCTATTGCACATGGAATTGTAAAGCTACCTGGATCTTTAAGCTTTTTAGGAAGCTTCTTCTGAATTATCGGGTTGCACTCCTCACTAAATGCAATAGTCTCATTATCTTCAAACTTCCTTTTCTTGTTGAGAATATCCTTCATAAACTTTACATAGTTGGGTACTTTTCTAAGACTTCAGCAAATGGAATATTAATTATAAGCTAATTAAATATTTTCAAAAATTTTGAAAGTTGTTTATCTAACTTCTGCTGAGGAAATGGAGGTGGTGGTTTTTCTAAATTAATTTTTATTGGATAAATAGGTCTCTCTGAGTCTTTTGGAGCGTACTCTTTTGATTCTTCAATTTTTTCTCTCTCTACTTCAATTTCTTTTTGAACCTGACCTTCCAATTCTCTTCCGCTTCTAAGTTGAATGGCTTTTACTTGTTCTTTATTTTGGTCTTTTGGATTTGATTCAGTATTACTAGGAAGTGTTCTTTGGGATCTATTACTTATAAAATTTGTTATTTGCCCAAGTTGATTCTCAATATTTCTAATTTTAGCTTCTTGACTTTGTAATTGATTTCTCATTTGTAACACCACTTCTTCTATAGACCACTTCTTCTCCATAAACTGTGTATTATTGTTGAAACCTGGAGGATAAGTAGATCTATAATTATAATTCCTTTAGTTGTTCCAGTTTCCAAATGGGTTTCATTGGTTGTTCCCCCATTAATGATTATTACCACCCGAGTTTTTATTCCAATGAAAGTTAGGATGGTTCTTCCAACCTAACCTAGGTTATAAAAATTTGAATATGGGTTATAATGCTTATTTTTTATGGCATTTGAAGTTTATAATGATGCTTGAGAATCTACCATTTGACCTAATGAATTCACTTCAATCATGAAAATTTGTTGAGAAAAAATAACTCCAAATTGGTCTAACTTCCTTGAAATTGTTGAAACTTGATTTGCTAACATGGTAAATGAATCAATTTCATGAATATTGGCTACTTTCTTAAGATTTACCCTCTCAGAAGGCCATTGAAAAATTATTTGTAGCCATTTCTTGAAATAAAGCAAAAGTGTCATGAATTGATTTTGACATCAATGAACCACCAGCAGCGGCATCGATAATTGATCTAAGAGATCCAGTGAAAGAGAGAGATTAAGCAAGGTAGAGGGATAGAGATTAGTAATATCACTCTCTATCTTGATTCCCTCCCTATCTCTCTCTCAAATAATCAAAATATCTTTCTATCCAGATCTCTCACTCACCTCTCTCTAAACATTCTCTCACTCCATCACTATCACCCTCTCTCTCAATCTTGTGCTCTATCTCTCTATCTATCATTCCTCTCTTCACTCTATCTCTCAATCTCTCTCTCCCTCACTCTCTCGTTCTCTCTATATCTTCACTCTCTTGCTCTCTCACTCTCTCTTTCAATATGCTCTCTCTCCATCATTCATTAACTTATTGCTTATATTTCTTTCTCCCTAAACTATTAAACTGTTTCTCTCCTTTGTATGCTCATCGCTCACTCCCTCCCTCTCCCTCACACTCATTTCCTTCTCTCACACTTGATATTTCCATTTCTATCTATCTTTTAATAGAGGAGTGGAGAGAGTGACATGTTGATAGTTTGAGAGAGAGAGAGAGACTGAGAGAGAGAGAGAGGAGAGTTAGAGAAGCAAAGATAATGAGAAATTACAAAAAAGAGAGTATGAGAGATATAGTGAGTGAGAGTTCTTTATGTTTCTCTATCACGCTCTCTCTCTCATCATCTCTCTCACTCTCGCTTTCAATCCTTCCTTTTCAAGGGTAGGAGGGAGGGAGAGAGTGAGAGAAAAAAGTGCTGGAGAGGATGAAACGTAAGAATGGAAGATTGGAAGAAAGAGAGTACGAAAGAGATTTAGAATGGGAGAGAGTTAAAAGGGGAGGAAGGCTAAAAGAAAGATTGAGCTGGAGATAGAAAGATAAAGTGAGAAAGAAAATAGTTTGAGAAAAGGAACGTGAAGGCAGATAAGGGGAGAGAGAGAGAGAAGAGAGGGAGGGAAGGTGAGAGAGAAATTGAGTGACTTAGAGAGAGATGAGAGAGGATAAGGAGCATTGAAAGAGGTAGAGAAGAGTGAGCATGTGGAGAGAGAGAGAGAGAAAGAGCTCGCTCACTCAAATTCTCCCTCGCACTCTCCCACTCTTTGTCACTTTTCATCTTCTCTCATATTCTCATTCTCACTCATTATCTTATTCCCACACACACTCCCTCATTGTCTTTTTCTTTCTCAAAGAGAGAATAAGGTAAAGAGAGGTACATGAATGGATGTATGGACAACATGAGAGAGAATTTGGAGGGAAAGATAAAAGGGGAAGAGGAGAACACGATCTCCTTCTCTTCCCTACCATCTCCACCTACTCTCTCTCACCTCTCCCTCACTTACTCTCTCTGCCTCCATCTCTCACAACCCTCTTATCTCTCTACCACTCAAACTCTTCCTCCCCTAATAGAATAATGATATGGTGAAAAAGGGAAAATCTCTCTCCCACTCCTACTCTTTCTCTCTCCCTCCTCTCTCTATCTTTATCTACTCCATTTTCCTCTTGCTCTCTACTTTTTTTTTTATCTTTGTATCTCATCTCCACTCATTATCTGTCTATCTCCATATCTCACACTCTCTTTTTTCCTCACTCTATCTCTCTCAAAATTTAGCGAGAGAGAGAGAAACTGTGTGAGGGAAAGAATAAATGAAGGAGAAAGGGAGAGAGTTATAGAGAAACTACTCTCTCTCGATGTTTATTTCCTTCATTTTTTCTCTTTATATGACATGAAAAGAGAAAGAGATGAAAAAAGAGAGAAAGAGCAAAATAAAGAGAGAAAGAGATAGGGGAGATGTGAGAGAGAGAATTTGATAGAGAAGGGCAAGCGACTGGGAGGGTGTTACAGAGAGAAAGATATTGAGGTTGAGAGAATGAAGATAGGGAAAGGAGATGGGAGGGATAAAGAAAAGAGTAAATAAGGAAGGTATGGAGAGGTATAAATTGGCCAAGAAAAGGATGTGTTTAGATAAAAAGAGTGAAGTGAGGCGGGCAAGAAAGAGAAATAGAGATGAACTGGAAGAGAGAAAGGATGAGACAGAGATAAAGAGAGAAAAGTGCAAGAAAAAGAAAAGAAAATGAGAATAAAAGAGTGGGAGAGAGGTTGATACCAAGGTAACAGAGAGAGAGTGTGAGCAAGGGAGGGAGGGAAGATAGAGAAAGAGAGAGAGATGAGGAGAGTGTGAGGCAAATGAGGGAGTGAGAAGAGCAAGAGAGGGAGAAAGAGAGGGAAAAGTTATGATGACAGAAAAAGATTGAACGAGAGAGAGCATGAGGGAGAGAAAGTGAGAGAGAGAATGAAAGTGAAAAAAAGCAAGAGGAAGAGCAATAGTGAAGGAGGGGAAGACAGTTAAAGAAAGAGAGTGAATGAGAGAGTGTAAGAAAAAGGGAGGGAGAGAGAAAATATAGAGACATTGTGAGTGATAAAGATTTTTATACAGAGAGCAAGAGAAGCAAAAAAGAGAAAGAGGGAGGGAAAGAGTGAAAAGGAGTGACAGATAGCAAGAGAGATAAAAAGGAGAGATATAAAGAGATGAAGTGTGAGAACGAAGGGAGATATGGTGGGATTCAGGGAGAGTGAATGAGTAAGATATAAAGATAAGAGAGGCAAGAGCATAAGAGTGTGCGAGTGATAGAGAGAATGATCAAAGAAGCTCTTTAAGGAGAGGGAAGAGAGAGAGGGGAGAGAGAATATAGGAAAAAGTAGAGAAGGCAAGATAGATATAGAGAATGAGGGAAGCGAGAGAGAGATAGAGATGGATAGAGAGAAAGATAGAGAGCAAAAAAGAGAGTGAGAGAGGGAAGAGAGAGAAAGACTAAGTGAGGGTGGGAGAGAAAGAGAGAGTGAGGGAGCAGCATGAGAGAAGAGAATGGAGAAGGCTATATCACACTTTATCACTCTTTCACTTGTACCTTGGTCTTTCCCTCTCTCTCTCCCTCCCTCTTGATATATTTATAAGCACTCTCTACCTCTATCCTACTCTCTATTCTCTATCTCTTCTCTCTTTATCTCAGTCTTCTATCTCCCTTCCTCTTTCTCCCACTCCTTATTCTATCCCTCTAATTATCTCACTCTCTCAATTTCTCTTGCTCTTATACCATCAAACTCTCTATCTCTTCCACCAGCATCTACCTCCCCCTCTCTTTCTCTGTCTTTTCTACCATTCACTGTTCTAATATCTCTCTATCTCTCTAGCAAGAAGTTAAAGGCAGAGAAGATAGTATATGGGTGAGGAGGGAGATTGAAAGAGTGTGAGAGTGAGAGAAGATGGAGAGTTACAGAGAATGAGAGTAAGAGAAAGAGATATAGAAAGAGATCTAGTGAGAGTTCTCTCTCTCTCTCTCTTACCACAACCCTCAATCTCTCCATCACTCACACACAGTAACTCTCACTCTTTTTAGCTTCATTTCTAGCTCTCTTCCTTCCTCTCTCTTCCATTATTTTCTACTCTCCCTCTTTAGCTCTCTTTTTCCCTAGTCATCATTCTCTCACCCTCTTTTCCTTTTTCAAACTCCCCTTCTCAATCTTCTCTCTCCTTCTCCTCCCTCTCTCTCTGTCCCTAACCTATCATTCTTTATCCACATCTATCACTCTCTCTCTCTCTAATTCTTCATCATTGTCCTACTTCTCTCACTGTCTCACTCTAGTTGTATCCCTCCATCCCACTTTAAATCTACCTCGCTCTGCCGTTTTATTCTTTCTCGAGCTCTCCCTCTTTCTCTCTTTATCCCTCACCATCACTCTCCCTCTTTATCTCTTGTTCTTTTACTTCCCCTTTATCTTTTTTTCTTCCTCTATCTCACTTACTTGCACTTTTTATATTTCATTCTTGCTTTCTTCCTATCTTTCTTCTCTCTCCCTCTTCCTTTTCCTCGCTATCCCCATCACTCTCTCTCTCTCAACCCTCTCTTGCTCTCTCCACTTTAAACAGAAAGACTCTTGATCCATGCCTATCTTTCTGCCCCCATCTCTCCTTTGCTATATCACTATATCTCTCTATTCTCTTTCTCTCTTTCATTTTCTTCCTTTCTCATTCTTAAAATAGCTCTCCCTCGCCCTCTTTCTCTAACTCTCTCCTTCTTTGACTCTCTCTAGCTTGTTATCTCTCATTCTTTCTCTTTCTTTTATCGCTTTGTAGCTCTATATCTCTCTATACCTCGCTGTCTCTTTCTAAGTCTCCTAGCCTCCTATCTCTCTCAATTACTCGCTTAATTATCTTCTCTCTAACTTTCTCTCACATGAGAGAGATAGACAGATAGAAAAAGTGAGTGAGATAGAAACATGGGGGGATCAAATCAATCAATCACTTTCCCCTATCTCTCCCACTCTTACGCACACTCCCTCTATCCCGCACTCTATTTCTCACTCTCTCTCAGTCTTGATATCTCTCCCCCCATTTTTGTCTCTATCTACTTTACTCTCTATCACCCCTCTCGCTCTCTCTATCTCTCTGCAGCACTCTTTGTTTCTCGTCTCTCCTTTTTTATCTTGCTCTCTCTAGTAAGAAAAAAATCAAATGAGAAAAAAAGATGGAGGGAGAGAAATAAGAAGAGAGGATCTCTACATTAAGAGAGATTGGGAGAGATACAACTTGAAATACGGATGTAGAGAGGGAGAGAAATTGAGTGAATTAGAGAGAGGGTGGAGAAGACGAAAAAAAGAACAAGAGGGAACAAAATAGAGAGAGAGGTAAATATAGAGAAGAGAGGTAGGGAGGAAGGGAGGAGAAAGAGGAAGAAAAAGAGAGAGAGATGAATAGAGGTAGAGAGTGCGAGAAAGTGAGTGAGGGATATAGGTGGAGAGAGTTAAGAAGAAAGGGAAAGAAAGAGAGAGGAGAAGAGAGGGAGATAGAGAGAATATTGTTATCATTCTCTTTTTCCCTTTATCTTGCATCTCTTTCTTTAACAGAATCTCTCTCAAATTATTAACCTCTCTCTCCCTTTATCTATTCTCTCTCTCCCTCACCATCTTTATCTCTCAATATATTTCTCATTATTACTTTCTCTCTATTGTCCCTCAATGAATCCCTCTCTCACTATCCCCTTGTTTGAAATTTCATTCTTTTTTCTCTTATCTTTTACTCTCTTTCTTGAGCTATCAACACAACCCTCTCTTATAATCTCTAACACTCTCTCTAACTCTCTCTATTTCTCTTCACTCCCTTACTTCTCCCACTCATGATATATCTTTCCCTTTAACTCTTATTAGAAAATATGGGGAGAGAGAAATATTTTGATATTTTGGGCAAGAGTGTGTGTGATAGAGAGGGAGAGAGGAGAGATAGAGAAGTGAAGAGAAAATAAGAGATTACAAGAGAGAGCATGAGATAAGTAGCAAGGGAGATTCTCCCTGTATCTCTATCTCTCTCTCTTTATGCTCTAACACACTCTCTCTTACTTGGTGAAAGATAGTTAAAAGGGGAGGGAGGTCAGGAGGGGAGCTAAAAGTGAGAGCTAGAAATAGAGAGATAGAGTGAGTGAGAGAGAGAGAAAGGGTAGGAGAGCGAATAAAGGATGCAGACAGAGGTTGGAGAGATATAAAGAAGAGAGCATTAGAGTGGGAGAGAGTTAAAGTTAGAGAGAGAAAATGAGGATTGAAAAAGAGAGAACAAATAGAGATATATAGAGAAAAGTGAGAGAAGAGTTAGAGAGACAAAAAGAAAGAGCAAGTGAGAGAGAGAGAGAAGGTGAGAAAGGATAAGAGGTTTGAAAAGGGAGAGAAGAGTGAGAGAGCGAGTGAGCAAAAAAGAGCTCTTCCACTTCTTTGATTCTCCTCTCACTCTCTCTCATTCCTGGATTCTCTCACTCTCTCTCTCTCTCTTAATATCTTTTTTTAATTCCATATCTCATTGTCATTTTTCTCATCCCCTCTCCTCTCTCTCACTCACTCTCTCACTTACTTTCTCTTCATTTATCTCTCCCTCACTCACTCCTTAAGTTTATCTCAATGGCTTTATCACTATTCTCTCTAGGTCTCACTATTTCTCTCACTAATCTCTTAAATGCTCTCTTTAATGCTTTCCCTATCTCAACTTCTATCACAAAAGTGAGTTGAACCGGGAAAGAGAGAGAAAGGGAGAGGAGAAGGGATTAGTGTGAGGCAATGAGCATTTGAGAAGATAACGACATAGACTTTTTAGATATGTCTAATAAAGATTGGTTGATGTCTCTTTGTATCTCTCTCACCTTCTCTTTCCTCCACTCTATTGCTAAATAGAGGAGAGAGAGAAGAAAAGATAAGAGATGGCGAGATTGAAGAGAATATAAAAGAGTAATAACGTAGGAGAGAGAGAGGAATAGATAACTAGAGAGCATGAAAAAAGTTTGAAGAGTGCAAAGAGAGATAAAGAGCCTTAGAGAGAATGAGAGGGATGGAGTGAGAGAGTGAAAGTTATAGTGTGATAGAGAAAAAAGTTAGAGGAGAGAGTGACAGAGCTAAGGAGAGAGAGAAAGAAGAGTAAGGGAGAGCATAGAGAGAGTAAGAGAATCAAGAGCTAAGGATATCACTCTTGGTTCCTCTATTCTCTCACTTTGTCTTCTCTCTCTAGAGCCATGAAGCGGTAAAGGGATAGTGGCATTGAAGGTACAAGAGAGGTGTACTAGAAAGAGACTAGAGAAAGAAAAAAGGAGGGAGAGAATTTTTGGAGAGAGAGATAGATATAGAGAAAAAAATTTGAGAGTGAGAGAGAGCATGAGAGAAAGGTAAAGAGAGGTGAGAGAATAATGAGAAAGAGTAAGAGTGAGAGCATGATAGTGGGAGAGTGAGAGGAGAGAGAAAGGAAACAAGATAGAGAGAGTGGAGGGAGAGAGCAAGAATGAGTAAGGGAGAAGTGGAAGTGAGAGATAGAGTGAGGGTGAGAGAGAGAAAAATAGAGGGAAAGGGGTATTTACACACACACACACACTCCCTATCTCATACCTTCAACATGTACCCCTTTTCTCTTTCTCTTTCTCTCGCTCTTGCTCCCCAAATTTTGAGAAGAGTGAGGCGACCCCTAATTCTCTTTTCACTCCTTCTCTCTCTCCTTCTTTCTTACATTTTAAATTGGGAGGGATGGAAAGATAGAGAGTGAGGGAGAGGGAGGGATAACAATAATGATGAAGAAAGAGAGCTAAATTGAGGGAGAGGAGTAAATAGAAAGCGCTAGAGAAAGAGAGAGAGTGTGTGTGAAAAGAGAGTGAGTCTCACTCTAGCTCTTTGTATGTCCCTCTCTACTCCCATCTCTAACTCTCTTTCCTTCTTTCAACCTCCCTCTCTCTATCATTCTCTCTCCCACCCTCGCTTCTCTAACTCTATCACATTAAAATTAGAGTGGGAGAGACATAAAGATAAAATGAGAGTTCCTTTTCTCTTTCACTCTCTCTTCTCTCCCTCATCCTCCACTCCTTGTTCTTTCCCACCATCTCTTTCTCACACACACACTCTCTATCTTCTTATACTTTCTCTCGCTCCCTCTCTAATATTATCATCCTCCCTCTCTAGATCCCTCATGCTCTCTCTCCCACTCTCTCTGTCTCTTCTCAGTCTCCCTCTCTCCCTATCCCTCTCACTGCCTCTCCCTCTCCCTCTCTCTCACTTTCTCTTCTTTCTCTGTCACTCTCTCCATCCTTCTTTTCCTTCCCTTCTTTATGCTCTCTTTCTCTCTTTTATATTCTCTCTCACTTTCCCTCTTCTAATGCATTTCTTTATCATTTCATCCCTCCCACTTGTACCTCTCTGTCAGAGTAAGAGATGTAAAGAGAGATTGAGAAGGAGAGTGAAAAAGAGAGATGGAGTATGTGAGAGAGAGGGAGTGTGCGAGAGTAGAGATAGAGTGATATAATAAAGAGAGAGAATGAGAGAGAACAAGGGAAGGAAGGAGGGAGGGAAAAAAAGGAAAGGATAGAGAGAATAAAAGATAAAGGGATAGAGAGTGGGAAATCTCAATCTTTTTGTTCTATCTGTCCTTCTCTCTTTTGCTATATATCTCTCTCTCTCACACATTTATCTCTCTCTACCCTACCTTTTCTAACTATCTTTCTCTCGCTCACCTCTTTCATTGTCTTTATTTCCCTCTCTTTATTTATCTCTCTCATACTCTTCTCTCTTCATTTCTCTTCCCTCCTCCAAACTCCCTCTCATATCTATCTCTCCATCCTTCTCCCTTCTAGCCTCCCTTCAACGCTCTCACCCTCACCCTCTTTCTCCCTCTCACTCTCTCAATCTCTCTCTCTCTCTCTCTCTCTCACACACACACACACACACACACACACTCAGGGTCTCTCTATCCTTTTTAACCTCCCTTACTTTTTTTTACTTCTTTCTCTCTCTTTATCTCTAAGTTAAAGGGAGCAAAAGTAAGTGATCACCAAGAAAAATGAGGAAGAAAGAGGTAATGTGGGAGGGAGGGTGGGAAAGGCAGTGAGAGCATAAGAGAGAGAATGGATAGGAGATGGCAGGTATGTTGATAGTTTGAGAAAGAGAGAGCAAGCTATTTTCCAATCTCTCACTCCTCACACACACTATGTCTCGCTTTATCTTTATCTCAATTTCTTATCATTTCACATTTTTTCCCACTTATCTCTTGCACAATCAATATTGATATCTCTCATCTCCTTCACTCTCATTCTCACTATGAGAGAGAAGAGAGGTATCAAGAGTGATGGGAGAGAGGGAAATAGAGGAAAAGAATAGTAAGATAGACTTATTGAGCTAGAGGAGAGTTACAGTGAGTGAGAGAGTGAAAGAGATTAGAGAAGAGAGAGATAAGGTAACTACGAGAAGGGAGAGAAAAGTGTGAACTGATAGAGAGGGATTTAAAGAGACGGGAGTGCTAGAGAGAACATTTGAGAACAAGAGAGAATATAAGAAAAATAGAGAAGAAAGAATGAGAACAAGAGGATTAGAAGAGAGACAGAGATAGAGAGAGGGAGGGGGAGAGAAGAAAAGTGAGAGTGAGAGAGAGGTTGAGTGAGAGATTTTGCATCCCACTCTTGAACAATGAGAGAGAGATAAGGATGAGGAGTAAGAGTCATGTTGATAGCTTGAGAGAGGAAGTAAGAACAACAGAGAGAGAATGTGAGATGAGGTAGAGAGAGAAAGAGTGAGAAAGAGGGATCGAGAGAGAGTGAGAGAGGGGGGAGAGACTAAAAAGATAGAGGAGTGAGTCAGATCCATAGAGAGAAAGAACTAAGATAGAGAGAGAAGAGAAGGAGAAGATTTAGGGTTAGAGAGAGGGGAGATAGGGAGAGTAAGAGAAGATGGGAAGGAGTGTGGTAGTGAAGGAAGAATGTGAGAGAGAGAGCACTGAGAGAGAATGAGTAAGATAGTAACATAAGTAGGAGAGAAAATAGAATATGAAGGAGATGTGGGAATAGAGAGAGATGTGGGGGTAGAGTAAGGAGAGATTGAGAGAGAGAAAGAGGGAGAGAGTTGGAGGGGAGGAAAGAGGAGAGATACAGGGGAGAAAGAAGAGATAGTGAGTGAGAAAGATGGAGAGAGAGTGTGTGTGTAAGAGAGATAGGTTCGCTTTCTCTTACTCACCTTTCTCATTGTCTCTCTTTCCCTCTCTAGCTATCTCTCTACATCTACCTCACTTTTATAATGGAAGAGATAAAGAGAGATAGAATGTGAGATAGAGTGAAAAAGCTAAATACAGTGAGAGAGAATACAAAAAAGTATGATATAATACATGGGAGAGAGGGCATAAGAGAGAGGTGGACAAAAATGAGAGAGTGATAGAGAGAAAATATAAGAAATAGAGGAAGGAAAGTAGGTGAGGAGCGAGGAAATTGAGCTAGAGAGAGAAAGTAAAATAGAGTTAGGGGGAGGGATAAAGAGAGTGCCAGAGTGAGTGGGAGATGGAGGGAGAAAAGTTGAGATCATGAGAGCGAGTAGGGAGAGAGCATGAGTGAGTGAAGGAGTGAAATAGAGGATGAGAGATAAAAAGAGCAAAAGAGAGAGTGATTGTGAAGGCTAAAGATCAGGAGGGTGAAAGAGAAGAGGTTAAGTGATAAAAAAGTAAAGAAATAATGAAAGAAAATTAGAGGGAGGGAGTGAGAGTTAGAAACCAAGAGAGAGATAATAAGAGAAAAAAAGAGCTAGAGGTAGAGGGAGAGTGAGAAGCGAGAAGGAGATGGGGAGAGAGAGAGATGAAGAGAAAGTAACCAAAAGAAAGGGAGCAAGTTATAGAGAGATAAAGCGAGAGAACCAATAAGAGAAATGAGGAGGGACAGTGAGAGAAAGTGAGAGAGGGAGAAATAGAGTATGATTAAGAGATAACAAATAGAGAGGGAGGACGGAGGGTGGGAGTATGATACAACATGATTGAGAGATAGAGAGAGATTGAGCAAAAAGTGAGAGAGAGAAAGAGATAGAGTATGATTAAGAGATAAATAATAAAGAGGGAGGGTGCAAGGGTGGGAGCATGATACAAAATGAGTGAGTGAGTGAGAGAGAAAATAAGCAAAGATGCTCCTAGAGGGAGGGTAGAAAGAATGGGAGCAAGAGAGTGGGAGAGAGAAGACAGAAAGAAAATTGCTCTCTATCTCTCTCTGGGGTACCTCTTTCTCTCTCCACTTCTCTCTCCCTCTCAATCTTTTTTTCTCATTCTTTTTTGTGCTTTCTCCTTTTCTCTCCTTTCCTCCGTTACTTCTCTCACACACACACTCTCTCTCAATCTCACTTTCTCTCGCTCTCTTTCTCTAACATTTCTCTCTCACCCTTCCGTTCTATCTCTCATTCTCATTCTTTCTTATTCTCCTTTTTCTCTCATCCTCCCTCACCTCACTCTCTCTTTCTCTTTCTATCACTCTATTTCTCAATCTATGTTATTCCCTCTCTTCTCTCACTCTTGCTCCCTCCCTCTCACATTTTACCTCTCTCCACCTCTTTCATTCTTTCATTAGCTCTTTATATCTTTCACTTTAGTTGTCCCTCTCTATCTCTCTCTTTTTCTCCCCCTTTCTTTCCTTCTCTCTTTGATTTATATATCTCTCTCCCTTTTCATATTTTTCTCTCATTCCATCTCTATCCCTTCTTTGTATCTCTACCTCACCCTCCCCATATCTCTCTTTCACATCTCTCTCGCTTTCTCCACCTAAGACAGACCCTCCATCCCTTCCAATGTTTTTGTCCCTCCATCACACTCGTGCTAAATCAATATTTCATTTTATTCTCATTATCTATTTCATTCTATCCCTTTCCCTCACTCTTGATATCTCTCTCCCTCCTTCTCACTCTCACCCTCTCTCTTTGTTTCACCTTCTCTATTTTGTTATCTCTATTTTTCTATCATTATCTTATCTCTCTCTAGCTTTACGTCTCTCTCAATATCGCTATATATTTTTATCTCTCCCTCTTTAAATTTCTTCCTTACCACTATGTCTCTTTCTTAATCACTGTCACAATTTCTATTCTTACTCTCTCACATGAGAGAGATAAATAGATATTTAGAGTGAGTGAGGGAGAGATGGACGATAGAGGTAGAGAGTGTGTGAAAGAGAGAGATAACATTGTAGAGGGAGAGAAAGGGATAGAATGAAAGAGGGCATGTGAGAGATAGTGAGTGAAAGCTCTTTATATCTCTCTCTCACACACATATTGTCTCATTTTTTGTCTCAATTTCTCCCACTCCCTCATTTTGAAGGGTAGGATGGAGAGTGGGAGGAGGGAGAGAGCTGGTGTTTGTGAGAGAGAGAGAGGGAGAAGGCTTGAGAAGAACAGAAAGGGAAGTGGGAGATTGAAAAAGAGAGAGAGTACAAAAGAGATTTAGAGTGGGAGAGAGTTAAAAGCTAAGAGGGAGATAGTGCTCGAGACAGAGTGATAATGTGAGAGAGAGAAAGGGTGTTAATGGGAATGATGGAGGTAGAGAGGGGGAAGAGAGAAGAGAGGGAGGGAGGGAAGGAGAGAGAGAAATTAAGAGAGAGTGTGTATATGTAAGACTGAGTGCTAGACGAAAGAGAGAGAGAGAGCAATTGAGAGACTTAGAGAGAAAGAGCACTCCCTCTTCCTTCAATTTTCCGCCTACTCTCTCCCAATCTTAGTCAATCTCCCTTTTCTCTGACACTTATTCCCATTCACTATCTCTCAGTAACTCTAAGTCTTGTTCTCTCCCTCTTTCTTTTCTACTCTCTCTCTTTCGCACTTGCTCTCTAGCTATGATATGAAAATAAAAAGTGAAGGGAGAAGAGAAGAGTCAAAGAAATAAAAATCACAAGAAAGAGAGAGAAAGAGAGAGAGAGTGTGTGAGATGAGAAAGTTAGAGAAAAGGGCAAATGACTGGGAGGTGTTAGAGAGAGAAAGAGAGATTGAGGGATTGAGATAATGAAGATAGTGAGAGAGAAAAAGTTAATAGGGGAGGGTGAAAAAATGTGTTCAAGAAAGAGACAAGTTGAGATGAGGAGACTGAAGAGAGGTGGACAAGCAAGAGCAACAAAGAGAGTGGGCGATAGAGAAAGGGAGAACAAAAACTGAGAGAAGGAGATGGTAGAGGAAGGGTAAGAAAAAAAGAAAGAATGAGAGATAGAGAATGAGAGAGAGCACGGAGGTGAGAAAGTGAGAGAGAAAATGAAAGGTAAAAGAACAAGAGGACGGGCAATGGTGAGGGATGGGGAGAGAAATATAAGGAAAGAGAAAATGAGAGATAATTTGAAAAATGGAGGGAGAGAAAGAAAGAAAGAGAGAAATTATGAGAGAAAAAAAGCTAGAGAGAGCTTAGAAAGAGATAAGGAGGATGAGAGTGACAGAGTGTCAGAGAAAGAAAGAGAGAAGAAAGGAAAGAGATAACAAGATAGAGTGTGAGAATCAAGAAAGAGAGTGGGAGGGATTGAAGGAGAGTGAGAGAGGGGGTGAGTAAGAGACAAAGAAGTTAGTTGTGGAGAGAGCATGAGAGAGAGTGAGTGATAGAGAGAATGAGTAAAGTTGCTATCTGAAGGGAGAGAAGAGAGAGAAGAGGAAAGAGAATATAGAGAGAAGGTAGAGAAAGCATGATAGAGATAGAGAGTGAAGGAAGAGGGCAAGATAGTGACTTAATATATTTCTTCTACCTAGATATAATTTTCATTAACTCACTCTCCCTTTCATCACTCTCTACCTCTCTCCTACCCTCTCTATTCTCTATATCTCTCTTCTCTCTATCTCATCCTTCTACCTCCCTACTCTCTTCCACTCATTCTTCCATTCATCTATTTATCTCCCTCTCTTAATCACTCTTTGTCTCGTACCATCAACTTCCCTCCCACTCTCTCTTTTCCACCACCCTCAACCTCTGTCTCTTTCTCTCTCTTCTATATCATTCTTTGTTTTAGTCTCTCTTTCCATCTCTCTAGCAAAAAAGAGGGAGGTAGAGAGATAGAATACGATAGATGAGGGAGAGAAAAAGAGTGTAAGTGTGAAAGAAGAGGCTAACAGAAAGAGATATAGACAGAGAGTCCAAAAGAGAGAGAGAGGCTAGTCTCTCTCTCTCTTTCACTCTATCTTCCTCTCACATTCACTTTATTTAGCATCATTTCTAGCTCTATTCCTACCTCTCTTCTCTCCCTTTTCTCCTTACCCTCTTTTGCTCTTTCTCCCTCCCCATTTATCTCATTCACTCTCTCTTGCCCTTTCTCATGCTCCCTTCTCACTCTTCTCTCTTTCTCTTCCTAACTTCTATATATCTATAATTATCTACTTATTTCTCTCTCATTCTCTCTTACTCTCATTCTCTATCTTTATCCTTCTTCTCTCTTTATCTCACTCTTGTTGTACAACTTCTCCACTAGATTTACTATTTCTACTCCAGCTACTCTGTCAAAAAAGGGAAGGAGAATTTCTACAAGAATGACTTGATGGATGTCTTTGCTCCGCCTTACTTCATGTTTGGTATTAGATCCTATTCTAAGTCTGTGCCACCTTTACATTCTCAAAGGAGCAACCAAAAGAGAAGAGAGTTAAAGGCTCAATGGGCACAAGCTGCCAAGTTAATACCAGCAGAAGTAGCCCCTCTACCAGAAGAGATTGATTCAATGGAGACCTCACCTCACCTTGAGAGGAGCAGGTTCTATCCTCTGTCAGCCATTGTTGGAGAGTAAAGCGTCTACCAGATTACAGGTTCATTATCACTATCAGCTTTCTAAATTGGATGTGAATAAAAGAAGGAAAAGTCTACCCCTCTCTCTCTAGTTTGTTCAGTGTTTTAGAGATTAGCTTGGAGGGAGAACTATTACATTAAGGAATTGGTTAAGTGGACGGGATGTGCCATCAATCACAATATGAAAAAAGAAATTATGAAGACAAACAACATTGTTGCATCGCACCATGTTCATAAGAAGACCTCGTCATCTCGTATCTCCACAAAGTTCTGCCTAGGAAAGCGAGTCATCACTGATGTCACCGCCACTATCACCAGTATCAGTACCTCAGAAAGAAGGACAAACAAGTCATGATTGGGACCAATTTTATCATCTATTTTGCACATGAATAACTCTCAAAAGAAAATGATGTCAGTATATCAGTTTTACAGTATCTGACTCGAATGCTAGAGGACACCCTTCTCTCCTCCGTATAGATGTCATCAGTAGGAAACCCAATTTTCTAACATCAGTACCAAGGGGAAGAGATGGAAACCTAGAGTCTCTGGTCAGATAATACCCTAAGAAAAGGAGAATAATTACTCTAAAAAGGATCCTGAGTCTAAAACACCTACTGTTGTCCCAGAAACAAATGTCAGTACAGATGTTTGCTAGGAGCAACCTTTTGATCTTAATATGATCAGAGGAGTTTTGATCAAAGATAACCTAGAGAAGTTCAAACTTGACATTTCAAAAATATCAAAGAGCAACATGGTGATGATGACTGAGATTTTAACTTATTTGATTTCATGAACGAAGAATATGTAGAGTTTCTCACAGTAGAGACCTGAGCCTCTTCATCATTGCATGATGCTCCACGACCCGCTAAGGAGAATGCCTCTTGTGGTAATAAATCTACAAAATGACCATATCACTCGAATGGAGAAGAATTTAGAGGAGATGATGGCTATTGTGGTCACTCATCAAAGTCAGCCCTAATCGCCGCATGTCAGTTCTCTTGAAGCAAATCAACCAGAATTCATCCACATTGTAAATGAGAAGAAAGAGTTCACCACCACCAATAAAGATGAACAACCAAAGAAGTATACAACATAGAGAATACTGTCAAAGAAATACATAAAGAAGTTGGTCGAGCAACATGTCAAGGAGGCATAAGCCCTGTCAAAGGAAAACACATCTTTTTCCAAAGGGTAGACCTTACTGATACACCTAAAATATATAGTGTTTTTAGACACATTTTTTACCTATTTTTGAGATATTGCGCTTTAATGGAAGGTACTTTTGTGTTTTTCTTACAGATACAAGTAAAAATTGAAAAAAATGCTTAAACGAGTGAAAACGTATCTAATTTGGAGCGAAAAGTTGAAACATTCTGCAAAAGAGTTTTAGCGCCTAAGAGCCAAATCCATCGCTTAGGCACAGGTTAAACAGAGAAGGTCACGCCTAAGCGCAAAGACCCCGTGCTTAAGCGCCAGTGGATATTACTAGATGAGTAAAATTGGTTTTCACAAAATTTGAAGAGGTTTTTTAGGCACCCGTTCATTTAAAAAGTGGTTGTAACCACCACAGACAAAAATTATCATGAAAGGATGCTTCTCTTGGGCAAATACATCGAGTAAAGAAACTTTTTGAAGAGATCCCAAGGAACCTCTTCGAAAAATATAAAAGAAAGAAGAGAGGACTTAAAAGGTGCTGAAAATATTGGCAAGTTTTGAAATTTCTTCTATGGGAGTTAGTTTGGAGAGATTTTCAGGAACCACTTTTTATTTACATTATCATTTTAGTTATTTTTTTTGAGTGATTGTAAAAGAGAAGAGATTCAAAGAAACTTCAAGAGTTTGGTGGAAGACATGAGATAAGTTTTTATCTTTTTTTAGACTACTTTTGGTTTTAATCGAGAGTTATTGTTGGTTTGACAATGATTTCTTCTTTTAAACTAAAGTGTGGTTTGGATTTTTTCATGGATTCTAAGTAGTTTTCTTTATCTTTCTTCTTAAAAAGATACGTAATTAAGTTTTGGATGGAAGTTGTGGAGAGTATTGATCTTTAATGATAGAAGAAGTTGTGATGATTTAAATCTATGATCCTTTTTAAATTCTTGATTTGGCCAATCCAGAAGCTAAAATTTGTTGTGACCGCATGTACGAACTGGGCTGGTATTGTCTCAGTCAACAATTAGAAAGAATCGCATGAGGTTGAATGAATGAGAATGTAGTTCATACGATTGAGTGCAAATAAATAGGGAAATATTCATTGATGAGTGTAGAGTTAGATGACTTTAAAGTGACAGGTTAAAGCCCCTAACTTGGTTTATTATTTTAGGTTCTGATACGAGAATGTCAGTCTCCAGGTGGAGGGAATTGTGGGAACTCTAGAGTGAGAGCTAGTACCTTCTCTGCCTAGCCGGTCTTTAGAACTATTCAAATTTTAAATTTGTCAATGTTCTTTATAGCATCTCTAGTAAGGGTAAAGAATATTATTGCTCCTATTTAGCACAACACAATTTGCATACTATACAAAAGTATTCCTATACTTATTACTGATTCATGATAAGAAGAAAGATATTTTCATACTAAGTATTTTTCTTCTACAAAAACTTTAGTTATCTTTTTAAGTTGTTACTGTTTCGTAAAAAATTAAAAATACCAAAAATATTTAAATTTTAAATTCCTGAAAAAATCATTTTAATTTTAAGTAATTATCTTTTTTAAAATAGAAAAACTTTCTAAAAAGTGCAGATTGCATAATCTTCCTTGCGGGTTCGATATTCAGTTCTTAGTCAAAAAGTCCTATATTACTTGATAACAATACATATACTTGCGTAGTATCCCAATATAAATATATATAAATTAAAAAGTTAAATTCTTATTTTTCTTCAGGATCAATTTTTTGGTTTTGTTGCAAAATAAATAAATATAAGTGAATAATACCATCAAAATTATTGTTATACTATGCATAAGCATTAAGTCGGGATCACTTACCTAAAGGACTATGACAGTGTACTTTATACCAAGGGATTTTTGCCTCCTAATTTCAAGACTTTTGACAGGACGAGGAATCCTCGGCAGCTTGTGGCACATTTCTGTGTGAGTTGCTGCAACACAGGAGGCAATGAGGCCCTTTTATTTTTATAGTCAGTGTGTAGCCTTTCAGGCGTTGCCTTTAAATGGAATGTGGATCTGCAGAATGGGTCAACAAAGACAATCATAGAATTAAAAAATCTATTTTTCAAGAGGTTTGTTGGAGCTCAACACCATATAACTGTTGGCGATCTTGTGGTCGAGCGATAGAAGCTAACTAAAACATTAGAAGATTATATTCTGCGATGTAGAAACCTCAGCATGAATTGCGAGCCTCAGCTTCAAGAACAACATGCAATTGAGATCTTACTTAAGAGAATTTATGGTCTAGTAGCCTTCTTTCTCAAGGGATTAACCATCAACACCTTTGAAAAGCTACTTACCAAGGCTGCGAGTATGCAAGAGGAGGCTAAACAACTTGGATTATTCAAGAAGGGTAGGAAGCTGAAATTGATAAAGACATTCAAGATAAAGAACAAAACAATACCCGCATTTGGCAAAGGCAAGCAGCCAATGCAGATTTAAGCTAAGTAATCATAGCAGACCAGCCATTCAAGACCTTACTAAGCATATGAGAGTCACGGTTTGACCCTGAAGCAGAAGTTGGACAGAGTCTATTCGTTCAAGAAGGAAGCCATGATGAACATGTATTGAAATTTGGTCAAACAACTAGAATTCACATTACCTGGGCTGAAGAAGCCCGAGGAAGTTGATAAGAAGGATTATCCTACGTACTGTCCATACCACAAATTACTAGGAAAATCTTAAGGGATTGCATTACCTTTAAGTGTTGGCTCAAACGGATCTTCAAAAATGGAACTATAACTATGTGAAAATACTATTTGAGAGAACTAGAAGGAGGTTCTGTCAATATGATTTAGGCTGAGTCTGGCCCTCTCATTGATCCTTATACGACAAAGGATGAATAGAGCATAGTCTGGACCAGATCCTCCAAAAAGATTCTGGAACATATTCAAGCATCTTTAGCACAAGTTTCCACTCATAGCTTATCCCCTGCCTGGTTACTTTTGTTAATCACACTATTGAACTCACCAATATAAGAACAAGGAGAAGAAGATCACAAAAAGATTGAGATTGATGATGCGAAGAGTAGACTAGGTCTTGCATCTTCTAGATTAGTTGCTTCAAATTTGAGGGAGGAATCCTACAAAGTGCTTTCTTTGTATGATTATATTTATGTTCCTCCAAAAACTATTAATACAATGCGAGTTGATTTTAGGTACATTTTAACTCTCTCTAGTGATTGCATAACTAACAACCAATATGATCTAAATTTTAATTTCCATGATAATCCTGAAGTCATACTAAATTTTAATGAACTCACTGATATGATGAAGGGAGATGTTCACATTGTTGATTACGATAGCTTAGATAGTGAAGAACATGTCTTTGAATTCCAAGGAATGTCGATTGGGATTGAGTTGGAATTGTCAAACATAGAAGCAGTACATGGGAAGCAAGTCGTCACTCCAAAAGATGAAACTCTAGGTTTGATTCAAGAGATGGAAGAAATAATAGAGGTAAACCTTAGGAGTGGAAAGGTCTAACCTCTGAGAACAGTTTTGGAAGATAAAAAGAAATAGGTAGTCATTCATGTAGGGTCAGATTTGTCGATAGAATAAATACTAGTATGAGAAGATTCCTGATAAAGTGGAATATATCGTACTAGCCTAGCTTAGGTAGTTACAAACCAAACTAAGCATTTACAAAGCTCTGATCTAGTTAGAGGAGATGAGAGAAGCTCTGGTCAAGGCCTTAATTGACCAAAAATTTTGGTTTAGCTCAAATGGCTAGTAGCTCCTTAGATGAGGTTTGTTCGATGAAGGATTAGTTTAGTGTCACTTTCATAGATGATGATATGTTGCTCATTATGAAAGATCATAACTGGTCGCTCTAGATTTACACTCTCCAAGGTTTTGTTTAACCCAGTCACATCACATAATCTAATGAATTTATGGATGTTAGCCTACTTCAACATCGACGCACACAAGCTCTAAACTGACAAGATGATGTTAAGAAGATTCAACTAAAAGGTGAGGGAGCTCTCAGATCAATCACACTATCAATGAGGATTGGTGACTTAGTAACAACTACAAAATTTCACATCAGAGACTTAGAAAGATTTTTCAATGCCTTACTTAGTTGACCCTAGATCCATGAGTGCAAGATGGTCTCATCTTCTCTACACCATTCTATAAATTACAATGAAGGAGGTCATGAGCATTGCATCAAAGGAGACATACATCCATTCTTAGTTTTTGAAATCAATATTCTAGAAAATGTAGCTTATTACACTCGCATGAAGAAGACAATTTTCTCACGAGACACTGTGCTAAAAGAAGTTAAGGATATAGATGAAATTTAAAAGTGAGGCCTACCGGCTCCGATTCAACAGTCTTTAGCCACATCTTTACAAAAAGATGACAAAAACTCTTTTATCCCTTGTATTCGAGATAAAGGTAAGGGATGAGAGTGAGGAAGAGTTAACAATAAAGGAATTCAATCATCAACATTGACGTGGAGGATAGCTTTGAGGATGAAAAGACTGCAATGATGGTGCATTAGAAGAAGCCTCAGTTAGAGATCTCTATGGTGGAAGAAAATGAAGATGGATATAGATTAATGTATGAAAGGATCAATCACTTTGTACAAGCCATTAACATAACCCTGATTCATTCTGATAAATTTAAGGATGTTGGGGAAGTATAAATTGTAGGAATGAAACTAATAAATTTTATTGTAGTTTTTTTTTGCTTTTAATTTTAAAAGTAATGTAAAATTAGAGGAGGAAACTTCGAATGAATTAATGAAATTACCTATTAGATACTACTCTTCATATGTTCTAAAACTTATTCAGCGAGTTTTAATGTCTGTTTAATTATCAAATGAAAAATTACACCTCTTTGTGCAATTATGGAACACCAAAAATTAGAATATTAACTCGAAAGAGGGTGTTGGATTTGGCATTATAGGGCTGGTGGATAATGCAAAATTTTGCTTGGTTGTTACTAGCAAAATGAAAGAAGAGTGACTTAAAGTAGAAGAAAACCTATAAGAATCTCCGATAAAGGATGCTCCGATAGAGTTTAAAGAGGATATCAAGTCAATGGTTAATGAATAAAAGGAAATCAATTTGGGGCTTGAGGATTAATTTAGACCTGCTTTCATCAACACAATATTAGGCAACAGACAATCTAAAAAACCGAATTAAGTTGTTGTTAGAGTTCATAGATTACTTTGCATAGATCTATGATGAAAAGTCAGGATTGTCTCCAATGGTTACAGATCACTTACTCGGACTGGATTAGAACTAGATAAGCTCCTGGAAGGTTGGGCCTCGAAATAGAGCAACAAGTCATCATTGAAGTCAATAAACTGATAGAGGCTAACTATGTAAAAGATGAACAATATCTGACGTGATTAGCTAACATCATACTAGTTAGAAAGAAGAAT
This sequence comes from Phalaenopsis aphrodite, assembly GCA_003013225.1. NCBI lineage: Eukaryota > Viridiplantae > Streptophyta > Magnoliopsida > Asparagales > Orchidaceae > Phalaenopsis > Phalaenopsis aphrodite. The sequence continues at coordinate 516,903 of NEWO01000423.1, read as the reverse complement.
AATTAAATCTAAATCTGCATCTATTTTAGAGACTTGAACGAAGCATGCTAGAAAGAGGAATTCTCGTTGTCAATTCTAGAATTGATGATAGATATTTCATCATTGTATTAGATTTTTTCTTTCATGGATGGATCATCTGGATACCATAAGATGTAGATGACACCAGAAAATGTGACACTTACAACTTTCAGAATGCCGATAGGAGTCTATTGTGACATAGTGGTGTTGTTTGGACTGAAGAACGCTAGAACAACTTATCTGAGAACCATAACTAGAAGTTTTGATGACCTCATCGACAACCAAGTGTAGTGCTACAAGAATTAATTTGTAATTAAAACTAAACAACCAATAGATCACCTATATGATTTGAGGATTGTCTTTGAACGATCACGATAATTTAATCTTAAAATGAATTCCTTAAAGTCCGCATTTGGTGTCAATTCCAGAAAATTTCAAGTTTTTTTTACCATCATCATGGGATTGAATTGATCTAGAGAATATTAAGGCTAGCTTATAAATGCCACCCCTTAAAACTTTAAAACAACTATGATTCTTCTAAAGTAATTTGACAAACCTATGTCACATAATATCTAATCTATTAGGATGGTGTCAGCTTTTTTTGGCATTAATCTAGAAGGACACTGAGTTTATTTGGGATGAGAAAGGCCAGTGGGGCTTTGAAAGTCTTAAAAAATACTTAATGACAACTTCTATGTCAGCAGTCCATGTCTCGGGTAGAACATTTATACTTTATGTCGCGACATTAGATGACTCTCTCAGAGCTCTGTTAGCTTAAGTCATTTATAAGGGTATTGAAAATGCTTTAGATTACTGTTGACATCACTTTTGGTTAAGGTCTAGTTTCCTTCTTAGTAGCTTAGGTTTGGCCATAGAAATTTCCTGTTGACTATTCCTAAAAGATTAGAAAAGGAACCCTCACCATTACAAATTCTAAAATCATCTTTGCTCAACTTGAAGTTCCACATATTGGTCCTAACCTCTAGCACTTAGTGGTGGGATCAATATGGGGGAGCTTAAGGGACATCCCCATAGGACTGCTTGGCCTTACGATTGACCCTGGGTGCTAGTTTGGAGCTAATTCACTCACTTAAACTTACTTTCACTCACATTCACTCACAACCTTTTACCCAAGCATGCTGACTTTGATCCCTTGATCCTTTAGGAGACTCATGTAGATGGTCCCTAGTTTCATTAGCCCTAGGCTAAGGTCTAGCTAAGACCAGTACATCAAGGATCCAAAGTAGAGGATTCCATTGGTCCATAGCTCAAATAGGGTGGCACCTTAATTTCACCAAAATACCAAACTTAGCCATTTGCTCCCAAATATACTGAATTTACCAAAACACCCCGAAACCCCAAATTTGACCAAAATTCCTGATTTTACCCAATTTTTTTCAAAAATCATCTCAACCCATTTGTAATTACCCAAATTTGCCAAAACTACCCAAAATTACTAGAATGCCCATGAATTTGCCAAATTTGTAAAAAAACCCATGGTGGCCCAAACTTTCCCAAAACCCTCAAAATCATTCAGATATCTTCAAAACCAATTTAGACCCTTCAACATAACCCAATTTGATCAGTTTGATCAACTTTGACCAAAAGTCCTGAATTGCCCTTAAAGGCCCAATTACCCTAATTTACAAAAAATGCCCACCAATTTAATCCCAATCTTGTCCAATTTTAATTCAAAATTTAAATTCATCATCATCAAGCTCAATTTAAACCAAATCCAAGTCCAATTGACCTAAATTTGAGTCTAATTTCAAACCAAACCGAAAAGCCCCAATTTGGCCTAAAACTAATATCTCACTTAATTCAACCCCCAAATCCTTCCAATTTCCCTAATTATACATCATAAACTCTTTGAAACATATCCACACACCAAATTAAACCCTTAATTTGCCTAGTTCAAGCTTCAATTTTACTTAATTTCAACCCAAATCCAAAATTTTCAAATTTGCCCCAATTTAGCCATGTGCCTAAATTCCACCAAATTGAATGACCAAACCTTTAACCAAAAGCCCCGAATTGCCCTTAAAGGCCCAATTACCCCAATTTACCAAAAATGTCCACCACTTTGATCCCAATCTTGTACAATTTTAATTCAATATTTAAATTCATCATCATCAAGCTCAATTTAAACCAAATCCAAGTCCAATTGACTTACATTTGAGTCCAATTTTAACCCAAATCGAAAAGCCCCTATTTGGCCTAAAACTAATATCTCACTTAATTCAACCCCCAAATCCTTCCAATTTCACTAATTATACATCATAAACTGTTTGAAACATATCCACACACAAAATTAAACCCTCAATTTGCCTTGTTCAAGCTTCAATTTTACTTAATTTCAACCCAAATCCAAAATTCGCAAATTTCCCCAATTTAGCCATGTGTCTAAATTCCACCAAATTGAATGACCAAACCTTAAAATTGGCACCCAATTAAAGTTTTAAACTCTTCATGACATTCTCCTAGACCATTTTGATATATCAATTTGGACTTCTCCCAACTCTAGCACAACCTAAACCCAAGTCTAACCCAACATCCCCAAATTGACTAAATGCCCAAATTCATTCAAATTGACCCACCAAATCAATTCAAAACCACTTTAAATCTTTTCTAAACCCATCATGACAATCAACCACATAAAATTGATCAATCATTTGAGTCCAATGTCATAGCTAGCCTAACCTAAACTCAACTTCAAGCCAATTTAACCCAAATTGAAACCATGCACCAAAATTGATTGAGCCATACCGAAGTGACAAATGTATAAACACCACAACCCCGATATAGAACTTACTGCCCAAGATAGACTCACCTAGCCCGCCCTAGAAGACCTATGGACCAATGGTCCCTTGAATTAAGGAATTTTGCCCTTTATTGGCCTAAACTTGAAATATATTCTTCATCATTGCTTACCCTTAGGAGTTAATCATAATTAATACCCCCTAACCTCCATGAGCTCAAAGGTGACCATAATCTGGCCAGCCACCACCTTAAAGCCTCCAGAAATAGCCAATATAAGGGAAATGACCACACCCAAAATTAAACCTCCATAGCTGGACTCATTCTCATTGGTCACTAGAGCCTTTTTTCCCTCCACCTCAGCATGCTTTAGCACCCAATACCCAGCTCTGAGCTCCATCAGGTAATCATGGCTATAAATGGAGCTCTCCATGAATAAAGAAGAGAGTTCTTGAAACCTTGAGCGATCTCTGCCAAAATCTTACCAAAATTTTGATCACTCTTGATACTGCTAATATGCAAAGTACGACAATGACTCAGATTATATTTCACTTATATTTCCTTACTTTTGCAAAAAACCCCGAAAGAAAAATAAGATTTTAACTTTTAATATATATATATATATATATATATATATATATATATATATATATATATATATATATGATCTACATCTTGGTGGCGGCTGGTTGCTGTGCTCTGTTAGGGTTTTGTCTGTGATGGAGCTACTTGAAGGTGCATTGGACTTGTGTGAACCTTAGTTCTTTAAGATCTCCCTGGGGTTGGTGGCTTTGGTTGTTGTTGGGGAGTTGTGGTTTCAATTTTGTTTTACAGTTCCATTGATAAAGTTTGCTATTTTGCTTCTGGGTTTTCCTGGGGCCTTCCATTTTCTTGCTGGTTCTTTCCTGGATTTCAGTTTTCTGGTTGATATCCTTTTGAAGCTTTAAATATGTTTCTCTCTTCTGGTTGGGTTTTGGTCTTTGCGGTTGGAGGGTTTTCTCTCTTCCCCTACCTTCTGTTTATCTTTCTGTTTTTCCATCATGGCCTACCCCATTGATGTGGAGACCAATGCTCAATGGACTAAGGCCACCTTTGCTGAAGTTGTGGGTAGTGGCTTGGATGTGCCTAAATCCACTGAACACCTGGTTTTCCCTCGATGTTTACATGATGCTGTTGCTGGAAGGGGTGTGTGCCCATTTGTTAATCTTGTTGGTGTAAAAGATGGGGAACCTGCTATTATCTTCTCTCCACAGGAAATTAATGAGCTAAATGAAACAGTTAAATTCACTCTGGTTGGAAAATTCCAGTTTGGCCATCTAAAGATGGATTTGGTAAGGAAATTCTTTGGGGATTTGAAATTAATAGGTGCTTGGAGGCTTGGTCTAATTGATGGAAGGCACCTATTAATTTCATTATTTAATGAAGAGGACTTTGCAAGGGTTTTTGCCAAACAAACTCTGCTTATTAATGGTTTTCCAATGAAGTTAATAAAGTGGACACCTGATTTTGATCCTTCAAAGGAACCCCCTGTAGTTCCCATTTCGTTTAAATTTCCCAACCTACCAATTCAGTACTTTCATCAAAATGTTCTTTTCAGCATCAGTAGGGTGCTTGGCTGCCCACTGAAAATTGATGCCCCTACCTTTAATATGGCTAGACCTGCTGGTGCAAGAGTCTTGGTTGAAAGGGACATCTCCCTACCAGACATAGAAAGGGTGTGGATTGGTACTCCTGAAGAAGGCTTTTGGAAGCAAATTGTAATGGAACAAAAGCCAATCTATTGTCAACATTGTAAAATGTTTGGTCATAATGTGGAAAGGTGTTATAGACTACACCCTCCATCAAACAAGAAAACTGTAGGGTTCAGCATGAGATCTAAACCAGTTGAATCAGATGGAATGGTTGTGTCAACAGTTGAAACAGTTGGTGCTGTGGTTAATAATATTGGGAGGAACCCCGATAGCAGTGTTGTGGAGCTAGAGGCAGACATTGGCATTAACAGTAATTTGAAGGGAAATATTATGAGCGATGACAGCTTAATCAATATAAATCCAACTAGAATTGAAGACCAGAGAATTGACATTTTGACTGATGTCCTCACTGAAGAGTGGCAAGTTCAAAGAAGCAGTAAAAAGAAAAAAGGCAAGTTAGAAATTAAACAACCTTTGGAGGGCCCAATTGCTTTGGAGCATCATCCAAGGACAAGGGGGAAAGGGAGGACCTTCTCTCAATGATTAATTTTCTTGTTTGGAACATTAGGGGCATTGCTCACCCCTCTTCTCTCAAGAGATTACAATATCTTGTGAGAGTTCATCAAGTTTGGTGTTTTGCCATTCTTGAACCTTTCGTTACTAAAAGTTCCCAAAAAATTCAAAAAAAGTTCCCTCATTTTTATCATTTTTTTAACTCCAACAACAAAATTTGGCTCTTTGCTAGAACTGAATTACACTGGTCGGTTTTGATAGATCACTCTCAGTTTATTCACATA
>NEWO01000423.1:483187-508419 GCA_003013225.1 Phalaenopsis aphrodite | reverse complement strand
GTGAAAGCCAATACTGATGGAAGCTTTTGTAAGGAGGCTGCTGGTGTAGGAGGAGTCTTTAGGAACTCTTTGGGGAAATGCATGTTATACTTTTCCTCTCCCACTTGGGCTTTGGATGCACTTGAAACTGAAATGATTGATATCTTTTGGGCAGTCTACCTTGCCAGGCATTGCAACATCAAAAAACTTATTATTGAGACAGATTCCTTCAGTTGTATTAGATTCATAAATCAGGTAGAGGCTGCCCCTTGGAATGTTGCTAGGTGGATTGCTAAAATCCTGAGCTTGCTATGCAATGTAGAGGTGATTTTCCAGCATATCTTTAGGGAAGGAAACACCCCTGCCCATAGCTTGGCTGTTAGGGGGAAGGATAATGAAGAAATTGCTGTAGGGACCATACCTTCCACTCAACTGGAATTAGTCCTTCATGGAGATAGTCTATACATTCCTTATGTTATTTGCAGGGAGTGATGGTTTTTTGTGTCTAACATGGATAGGTCCCCAAAATTTTATGTATACTTCCTTGTATGTTCTAGTTAGGTTAGAAGGGAGGTTTTTTGGTTTGAGTGTTCTGATCACTGAATTTGTAATCATACATTCTGATTAACATGCAGGGAGCTATAGCTTAGATCTTTTTGTCAATATATATATATATATATAAAGAGTGGGGGAGAGGAGAGAATAGGATGGAGTGAGAAAATGGGGGGAAAAGTAGGAGAGGGAGGGAGAATGAGAGATACTGAGATACTGAGAAGTAGTGAGAATTTTATGATAAAGAGAAATAAAGCAAGGGAAACACTCTATCTCTCTCCCACTCTTCTTCTCTTTTCTCTCTTACTCTATCTCTCCATCTTTTTTCTTCCCTTCCAAAGGGACAGAGAGGGAGGTAGTAAGAGAGATAGAGCAAGTGAGAGAAATTAAGTGGAGGTGGGAAAGATATGATAGTGAGGGGTTGAGGGGAAAGAAAGAGAGTGTTTCCCTCACTCAATAGCTTTCGATCCCTTGCTTCTCAAACACACTTTAGCTCCATTTCAATTTCTTTCCCTTACCCTCTTTCTCTTTCTATCTCCTCTTTTATGCTTTGATCCTCTCTCTTTCCCATATTTTCTTTCTCACTCTCTCTAGTGCTCTCTCTTTTCTTCACTCATTCTATCTCTCACTTTTATTCTTTCTCTCTTACTCTTTATTGTGTTTCTCTTCCTCTTTCTCCTTTCTAGAGGTTGAGAGGTTGAAAAAAAGATGAAGGAGAGAGAAAGAAAGAGTGCGTGTGATAGAGATAGGAAGCATTAGAAAAGAGAGAGTGTGTGTGTGACCATATAAAGAGGGAGAGAAGAGAAATATCTTCTTCTCTCTCCAACCTCATCCTTTCTCACTGTTGCTTTATCAATCTATTTCTTTTTGTCCCCCTTTCTCTTCTCACACTTTTCGCTCTCGCATTCATTCTCTCTCCTTTCCCCTCCCTCTCTCGCTCTCTGAAAATTTCACTCTTTGATCTCTCTCTAGTGATGGAGCAAGAGTGAGAGAGGTAAAGAGAGCGACAGCTAAACAGAGAGCACAAGAGAGAATTTGAGAGTGAAAGAGAGTGAGAGAGGGAAGAGAAAAGGAGATTGAGATAGAAGATTGATATATTTTTATTGGTTGGATGAAGAGAAAAGAGACAGGAAGAGAGACATGGTGAGAGTGAAAGAGAGAAAAAGAGAATTAGAGAGAGAAAGTAGAAGAGAGAAGAGATGGCCGAAGGGGGGAGGGAGATAGACAGAGTATGTCTCCATCCCTTTCCTTACTCAGTGTCTCTCTCTCACTCTTTCTCTTTTGCTTTCTCTGGCTTTCCATCTCCATCTTTATCGCTCCCTCCCTCATTCTCTCCATCTCTCTTCTCTCTCTATCCCTCTTTCTCTTGCTCTTCTCTCTCTCTCTCTCGTTCTCTTACTCTCTTTTTTCCCTTCCTCCCTCCCTTCTCTCTTTTTTTCTCTTCCTCCTCTCTCTTTCACTCATAACTATCACTCTCCCTCTCTTTTCTCTCTTGTGATGGAACAGGAGATAGAGATAAAGAGAGGGGAGCAATAGTGATGAAGAAAGAGTGAAAGTAGTGAGAGATAATGAGAGAGTGTGAGAAAGATATAATGAGAAAGAGGCAAAAGGAGAGAGAGAGAGAGGGATAGAGTGAGATATGAAAAAGGAGAGAGAGAGATATATAGGGTGAGACACAGAAAGCGGGATTAATAGAGCGAGAGAATGAGTGGAAAAAATGAGAGAGAGAGATTGTGTGTGTGTTTATGAGAAAAAAGTGGGAGGGATGGAGAGAGAAAGTGAGGGAGAGCAGGAAGAGAGAGTGAAAGTGAGTGAGGAATAGAAGGTAGGTGGTTGTCAAGAAGAATGTGAGAGACAAACGAGAACAAGAGTGAGAGAGTGAGAAAAGCGACATAGCTATTAAGAGTGTGAGAGATATGGGGGGAGAGAGTGGGCAAAAGATAGAGAGAAGAGAGAGAGAACAAGTGAGGGAGTGGGAGAGAGAAAGAAAAAGAAGAGAAGGTGAGAGATAGGAAGGGAGAAGCATGTGGTTGTCCAAATCTCTTTCATAATCTCTCTCTTCAAATCCTTCACTCTCCCTTCTCTTCCTCTCCAACTCTGTTTCTCTTTCTTATTTTCTCTAGCTCCCTTCCTCCTTTCCTACCTCTTACCCTTCATAATAAGGGAGTGGGAGAGGCAGTGAGAGATAATGAAAGAGAGTGTGTGAAATAGAAGCATTAAGAGCTCTTGCTCACTATGTCTCCTAGGCTCTCTTCATTGTAATTTCTCAATCTCTTCACTTCTCTAACTCTATTGTTTCTCTCTCTTTGCCTTTCTCTCTCAACATGTCATTCTCTCCTCTATTTTATTAGAGATGGAGAAATAGAGATAACAAGTGTGAGAGATGCAAGGGAGTGTGACAGGGAGGGAGGGAGAGAGCAATGAGTATTAGGAGAGAATAGTTTAGTAGTTTAGGAAGAGAGAGAAAGATAAGAGAAAACATAATGAATGATGGAGAGAGAGAACATTGAAAGAGAGAGTGAGGAAGCAAGAGATATAAGATGTAGAGAGAAAGGGAGAGCGAGGGAGAGAGAGATTTCGAGGTAGAGTGAAGAGAGGAAAAAATAGATATAGATATTAAGAGATTGAGAGAGAGAGTGATAGTGAGAGAGAGAGAGAACATATAAAGAGATGGTGAGTGAGAGATTGGGACAAAAATATATTTTGATCGTTTAAGAGAGAGAGAAAGAGAGAATCAAGATAGAGAGTGATATCTCAATTATCTCTCCCTCTCTACCTCCTCTCTCCCTCCACCTTACTCGTTATCTCTCTCTCTCTCTCTTTCAAACACTATCTCTATCTCTATCGTACAATATCTTTCTCCTTATTTCCCCTCCTTCCCTCCTCCCTCCCTCCATCCTCTATCTCTTTTCTATCTTTCTCTGTCTCTCTTGCCCCTCAATCTTTTCTTCACTCTCTTTATTCTCTCCCAAGTCTCCCTAACTCGCTCACTTAGACTCCTCTCTCCATTGATTTATGAACCTGACTCATCTCTCTTTATCACTCTATTTTGATGCTCTCTCCTTTCTCTCTCTCCTATATTTTTATTTCTTTCTTCTTATCTTAAACTAGAAAGAGAAAAAAGAAAGGAGAAGGATAGAGAGTTTGAGAGAGGTAAAGAGCAAGAGAGAAATGGACAAAGATTGAAAGAGTGAGAAAGATATGGAGAGGGAGAGAGAGATCAGAGTGAGAGATGGAGAGAATGAGCGAGCAAGAGAGAGAGAGAGAGTTGGAACATGAGGGAGAAATGGGAAGTGAGGCAGGTTGATCTCCCATCTGTCTATCACTCACTCTCTATATCAATTTATCTCTGTCATGTGAGAAAGTCAGAAAATACAAATTGAGAGTGAGTAAGAAAGACAGATGTAGTGATGTAGAGTATGAAAGAGAGTGAGAAGAAGATATACTGAGAGTATTAGAGAGAAGTGGCGCTATAGAGGGATAAGATAATTAGAGAATCCGAGAGATAACATGGTAGAGAGATTCATAGAAGGAGAGAGGGAGAGAATGAGGGGGGAGAGAGATCTCAAAATATTTTGAGAGGGAGAAGGTGAAAGAAAGAATGAGAATAAAAAGATATTATGATAGAGCGGGATAGAGAAGGAGAGACAAAAATATTTGAAGGGATGTCTCTCTCTTACAGGTAGAAAGAAGGTTAAAGAAGTGAGAAAGAGATACGAGGAGGGAGATGCAAAGGGAGAGAGAAAAGAGATAGGAGATAGAAGGAGTGAAAGATTTCAAGAGTGAGAGAGAGTTAGATCAAAAGAGAGAAAGAGAGAAAGGGTAAGAAAAAGAGGGAGATAGAGAGCGAGACTTAAAGTGACGGATAGAAAGAGATAAGGAAGGAAAGAGGGAGTTAGAGAGGTAAAATGTGAGAGGGAGGGAGAGAGCAAGTGTAAGAGAGTGAGAGAAGAGGAGCAATGACACATAATGAACATGAGGGTGATGCAGAGAGAATGAGAATGAGATATTGAGTGGGAGGGTGAGGGAGAATTGTGAGAGAGAGAAAATGAGAATGAGAGAGAGAATGCAAGTGAAATAGAGAGAGAAGTGAGGAGAGAGCACGAGAGAGAATGAGAATGATGGATAAAGGGGGAGAGAGTCATGCTCTCTCTCACTCTCTCACATTCTCTCACAGTCCATCCCCATCTCTCTCCTTTATGGTTCTCTCATTTTATCTCTCTATATCTCTTTTCCTCTCTCTTGGTTTCTCTTACTCTCCTTCCCTCTCTCTCCCTCCCTCTTTTTTGCTTCTCTTTTTCTTACCACTAGCTATTTTTCTCTCTTACTATCTCTCTCTTTACTTCTCTCACTCTCACTCCCTCCCTCTCATTATATCTCATTATTTTTCTTATTAATATCTCTCTGACGCTCTTCTCTCCCTCTCCCACTTAACCTTTCACCTTCACAATTACTCTCACTTTTGCTTTTTTTACCTCTCATGCCCTGTCTAACTCACTCTTTGCCCCTCATTTTCTCTCTCATTTTTCTCTTTGTCCCTCCCTCCCTCTATTATCCCTCTCTAGCACTCTTGCTCTTCTCTCTCTTATTCTTCTCTTTCTCTCCCTCCCCACATCTCTCTCTCACTCTCTATTTTTATTCATTTTTCTCACTTTTATATTATATGTTGCCACCCAGTTGATTTTCATATACTTCGCCCATTTGAATAAATCTCCCTCCTAAATCTTATCAAGGATTTGAAGAGGAGAAGAACTGAAAAAAAGGGACATATGACAACGACGACATACAAGAGAAAACACAAAATATGGAGAGCTTATGTGTGATAATCCTTGAGAAGATAGGTTAAGAGTGTCCGCTCAAACAAGATCGAGCGAAAGCACCTTAAACCAATATCCACGAAATAATACCTATGTAAGCTACTTATAACCAGAGATTCAGGTGTAGGTGTCTATTCTGCGGTTAAGAGCACTCCCAAGGGGATGTATCCCACTTGGTTAATTACATCTTCAGTGGTACCTAAGAATACTCTCGATAAAAGGATTTTTACTTATATGATCGTGAACTTGGGCAAATAGGTAGTCAAAGGAAGGTTATTACATGTGGGAGAAGTCCCAATGACTCAAATCTCATGATAAGCCATCGAGCAAAGAGTAAGTCTCTCACATCCTTAAGGCTCATTGACATACAGACCCATGAAATGACAATAAATCAATTTGATAGGGATATCCCAAAACTTTAAAACACATCCGCGCCAAATGAGCAGAGGAAAAATCATCGTATCCCAAACGAGCGGTAGTTCATCAGTTTTAGGATGTCAAGGTGATATCAATGATGTAAAGGAGCAATAAGGCTCAAAGGAACTTAACAATATGAAGGTAGCATAATCCTAAAAGGTAGAGGTAAATGGGTCGGGGGTAATAAGACACTTCATCTACAGCCACAAGGACCCTACGTCTACCTGGTCGTGAAGGTAGTCGATCCAACACATCCTGAGATCTCTGATCACCAATCTGTGAATTGTGTCTTCTAAGGGGCATCTCAGTATGTGTTGGGTTGACTACCTCCACGATTGGCTAGACTTATGGTCCTAGTAGCTGTGGATGACAGGTCTGTGGTACCCCAACCTTGTTACCTCTATCTTTTTAGGATTACTCTACCTTCCTATTGTTGAGCCCTGTTTTTCATTTACTTCCTTGATATCACTTTAATGGCTTGATACTTATGAGCTGCCACCCATTTGGGATACGACAATTTGCCCACTGCCTTGTCGCCTAAACGTGCTTTAACGTGTTGGGATATCCTCGTTGGCATATTTTATGTTCATTTTGTGGTCTCCATATTCCGATGAGCCACTACCCATTTGGGATGTGAGAGACTCACTCTCTTCTTGTGTATATTTATCCCTAACTCTTTCTAGCACTCTACCTCTCTCTGGTACTTTCATTTACTCTTGCTCTCTCTCTAACTTTCTCTTTAACACTCCCTTGCTCACAACTCTCCCCTCTCACATGTTGTTGTTCTCATTCTCTATATCTTTATTCACTCTCTTCTATTTCTTTTCCTCCTCTATCTCTCTCCACCTCAATCCCATCCTCCCTCCATCTCAATCTATTTTTAAGGTCTCTCTTTTTTTAATTAGCTTTTATCTCTCTACTCTCTCTCTCTCCATATTAGATTTCTTCTCTCTATCACAATCTTGCTCTGTTTTTCTTCAGAGTTATCTCTATTATTACACTCTCCTCCCTCTCTCTCCTATGATCTCACACTGACTCATTATCTCACTTTCTCTCTCGCACTTTAGCTTTTACTCTCTAAGTTTTTCTCACCCACTATCTACCAATCTCATACTCTCTTCATCTCTTTATTATTTCTCAGTTTCCCTCCTCTCCTCCCCACTATGCCACCTCCCTCTATCACTTTCTCACTCTCTATCCCTTGATATATCTTTTTCTATCTAATTCCATCACTTTGTCTATCCTTTATCACTATCCTTTTTCTTTCTTTCCCTCCATCCGTCTCACCAACTATCTTTATCTATCTCACCCTCTATCCCTTTCTTTATCTATCTCTCTTGATTGTTTTTCTATCTCCCTTCTTTTTCTTGCTCTCTACCATGCTCTCTCTCTCTCTCCTTCGTTATATTATTTCTTTCTCAACCTCTCTCTCCCTATCCTCCCTCTTTCTCTATTCTCCCACCCTCTCTCTCCTCTTCTTTCCTTTCTTCATTCTTCACTCTTCTCCTTCAATCCCCTTTTTTCTCTCTTCTCCCTCTTCTTTGTTGTCCCTTTATCTCTTTCTTGCTCTTTGTTTCTATTTCCTTCTTTCGCTCATGTTCTCTATTCACCTATCTCTCTTCTCACTTCCTCCTTTTCTCTTGCTCTCCATCATATTTTCTCTCTCTTTCACCCTCTCTCTCCCTCTCTCTCCCTCTCTCCTTGCCTCTCTCCACCCCTCTCAAGCCCCCTATCTCCCATCCTTTCTCTCTCTTCCTCATTTTTTACCCACAATCTATCTTCCACTCTATCTTCTCTCTCACTCTCTCACACTCTTGCTATTCTTTCTATCTCTTCTCTCTTTTCCAATTTTCTTCTCTATCCTTAGCCTCTTACTCTCTCACTTATTATCCTTTTTTTCCATCCTTATTCTTTGTACCCCTCTCTCTAGCCCTCCCTCCCTCTCTCTTTCTCTCTCATTTTTCTCACTCTTTATCCCTTCATTTCTACCACAATTCTCCTCTCTCCCTCCCTCTCACTCCTCCTTTTTCCCTCCCCGTTCTCTACCTCTCACTCTCTCACTTAGCTTCATTTTACTCTCTCACTCACATTCTCTCTTTCTTTATCCATCTGCCTCACTACTCTTTGTATCACTTCCCTCTTGCCTCTCTCTTTCTTACTGATCTCTCTCCTCTCTCCCTCCTACTCTCTCACCCTCCTGCTCTCTCCCCCTTCCTCTCTCTCTCTCTCACTATTTTTACCTTACTCTCATTCTTTCTCTCTCCCTCTCTCTTTCTTTCTCTCTTCTCTCTATCTTATTTCTCTCTCCGTCACTCTATCCGACTCTCTCTCCCTCCCTTTCTCACCCTTTCTCTAGTTTACTTATATTCTCTCTCAATCTCACTCTCTCTCATGATTTTTCTATACATCTTTCCCACCCTTTCACCCTTTCTCTCTCTCCCACCCCCATCCCTCTTGTCACTCATTCTCTCAACTCTTTCTCACTCCTCACTCCCTCCCGCATGCTCTCTCTCCCCCCACCCTGTTGCACTCTCTCCCTCTCCCTTGCTCTCTCTACCTTCCCTCCCTCTCTCTTTCGCACTCACTCACTTTCCCTCTATCACGAACACTCCTTGCCTCGCTCCCTTCTTAATTCTTTCTCTATCTCTCTCTTGTTCCCTCTGTCATTCTCTTTCTGTACCACTCTTTCTTTCTCTTCCCTCACTTTATTTCCTATCTATAATATTGTTTTTGTATCTCTCCCTTTATTGCTCCCTATCTCTTAAAATTCACTTTCACTCTTACTCTTGCACTCCTCTACTCTCTCCTTTTCACTTTATTTTAAATTTCCCTATCTCTCACTCTCCTGTTCTCTTTTTTGTTGCTCTCCACTATTTCTCTTGCTCCTTTTACACTTTTAATCCATCAATCAAGCACTCTCTCTCTTTCTCTCTCTCTTCACTTTTTCTCTCATCGCACCATCTCTCTATTCTCCCATCCCACACTCTCAATTCTCTCTCATTTTCTCTCCCCATCTCCAAATTCCTCTCAATTTCTCTATAATTCCACTCATTCTTACTCCCTCTCTCTTCGTTTCTCTATTCTCATTCGTGTTCTCCCACCTAATGCTTTCTCTTCACTCTCCTCTCACTCTTTCTCACTATCCCCCACTAAATCTCGCTCACTTTTTCTCCACTTCTCACTATCCCTCACACACACTCTCTCTCTATCAATCTCTCTCTTTCTCCCTTAATCCTCTCCCTCCTTTTGTATTTCTCCATGTCACTCTATCTCTTACTCTCACTCATTCTCTTACTTTCCCTCCTCTCTCTGTCGTTGACTCTATATTATTCCCTCTTCCCTCACTCTCTCCTATTTCTCTATTCAACTCCCTCTTTCTCTCCCTCTCTTACTCCCTCTCTCTCTCTTCAACCTCTCTCACACCTCTTTTATCTCTATACTTCTCAATCTCTCCCTTTTTGCTCTCTCTCACTCTCTGCTTTATGCACTTTCTTGCTCTCTTGCACTTTGTATCTCTTTTGCTATTTACTTACTCTTTATATCCTGTTATTCCACACACACTTTCTCTATTTCTCTCTCTTCTATGGATCCCCCTTTTATCTCTCCACATTTAATCTCTCTTATTGTTTCTCACTTTCTCTTTTATTTTCTCTCACACATCACACACAGTCTCACTATCCCTCTATCTATTTCTCTCTCTCTTTCTCGTTTTCTTCACTCTCTCACTCTATTTATTTCTCTTTCCCCCTCCCTCCCTCCCTCCCTCTCCATCTCTTTCACTTACCTCTCTATCTTCTCTCTCACTCACATTAAGAGAGTGAGAGATAGAGGGAGTTCTAGAATGAGAGGGAGAACGGGCAAGATAGTGGGTGAGAGGGAAGGAAATAGAGAGAATGACAGATAGAGAGATGTGGAGAGAGGGAATAATGTTTTAAGAGAGAGATATACAGAAACATAGACAACATGAAAGAGAATGACAGCGAGGGGGACATGAGAGAGAAGTAAGATATGGAGAGAGTGATCGGGAGGTAGTTTATGCAGCAGAGAGATAATGAGAAAGAATAACATACAGAGTGCGAGAGAAAGTGAGAGAGAGAGAAGAGAGACAAGGAGAGTTCAAGTTAGAGAGTGGCAGAGATAAAGCAAGAGTAAGGGATTGAAAGAGAGAGAGACAGCTAGGGAGGGAGGTGGGAGCAAGAAAAAGAAAGAATAAAGAGAGAGAATGTGTGTGCATGTGTGAGTGAGTGAGAGAGGGAGAGAGAGAAAGAGAAGAGAGAATTAGAGAGATTTATGGTGTGAGTGAGAGAGACAATGAGTTAGGGAGCATGAGATAAGTGGGAGAGAGAGAGAGAGGAAGAGAACAGGTGAGAGAGAGTAAGAGAATAGATAGAGGGATAAGGGTTGAGATGAAGAGAGAGAGAGAGATTGGGATGTAGAGAGAGTAAGGCATATGAATCGAGAAATAACATGAGGGATATAGAGTATTGTGAGAGATAAATAAGAGAAAGTGAGTGGAAGCAAGATAGAGACAAGGAAATAAAGAAGCATGAGAGAAATAATAAAATTTGGAGAGATCAAGAGAGTGGGGAGAGTGAGAGAAGAGTGAGGGAGGGAAAAAGAGTGATAGAGAGATCGAGAGAAAGGCATAGGAAGGTAGCTAAAGCTGGAGAGCGAGAGATAGGGATATAAAATTAGAGAGAATGAAGAGATAGAGAGAGATAACAAGGGAGGGAAAACATGTGAAATAGAGAAAGTAAGAGCTATTATGAGAGATAGTGATAGGGATGGAGAGGGGTTTGAGAGGTTAGAAAAGAGAGAGAAAGGGAACAAAGAATTAGAGAGATTCATTGTATGAGTGAGAGAGAGAATGAGTGAGGGAGGATGAGAAGAATGGGAGGGAGAGAGAGCGGAAGAGAGAAAGTGTGTAAGAGAGAAATAAAAAAATTGGAGGTGAGAGAAATAGAAGGAGGTATAAAGTTTGAGATGAAGAGAGATAGTGATAGGGATTTAGAGAGAGTGAGACATATGAAGAGAGAGAGATAACATTAGAGAGATAGGGTGGGAGATATGAAGAAGAGAGAGAACAAGAAATAGTTAATAGAAAGTAGAGCGATTGAGAGAGAGAGAGAGTGAGATAGAATGAGAGAAACATGAGGACGTAAAGTAAGAAGAGAGAAGGAGAGAGAGAGAGAGAGAGTAGAGAGAGCATGTGAGTGTCTCTCTCACTCTCTCTTTAAAATTCTCTCTCTCAATCTAGAGAGTTTGAAGGAAGAAGGAGATAGAGGGAGAATGAGATAGAAAATTAGAGAGAGTGAGAGAGACATAGAAAGAAAGATGGAGAGAAAATGAAATGAATCAATGAGAGAGAGATAAGTAGAAAGACAATGGAAGAAAGATAGATTGATCATATCTCCTTCACTATTAGCCTTTGTTTTCTCTAAATCGCTCTTTATTTTTTTTATCTCCTATCTCTCTCGCACTCTTCTCATCTCTCCCTGATTCTTCTCTTGTTGTACCTCTTTCACTATCTTTCACTCTTTCTCTCTAAAGAAATAGATAGAGAGTGCATGTGTGTTTGGAAGAGGGAGAGAATGAGAGACAAACGTGAAATTTTGAGAGCAAAAAAGAGAGAGAGAAGAAGATAGAAAGAGACATGGAGTGAGAGATGCTCTAAAGAACATTGACAAACATAAAGTTTGAATAGTTTGGAAGACTGGCTAGGCAAGGAAGATACTAGCTTTCACTCTACAGTTCTCTCGATTCCCTCCACCTGAGGGATAACATCTCATATTAGAACCTAAAACAATAAACCAAGATGGGGGCTTTAACCTGTCACTTTAAAGACGTCTAACCCTGCACCGTTAATTGAATATTTCTTTATTTATTTGCACTCAATCATATGAACTACATTCTCATTCATACAGCCTCATGTGATTCTTTTCAATAATTGACTGAGACAATACCAGTCTGGTTCTTACATGTTCTCACAACAAATTTTAACATCAGGATTGGCCAAATCAAGAAGTAAATGAAGTGCAAGGATTTAAATCATCACAATTTTTCCAACATTAAAGATCAATACTCTCCACAATTTCCATCCAAAATTTAATTACTTATAATTTTAAGAAGAAGGATAAAGAAAAGTACTCAAAATTAATGGAGAAAATAAAACCACATTTTAGTTTAAAAGTATAAATTATTGTTAAACCAACAACAAGTCTCAATTAAAACCAAAAGTAGTCTCAAAACAAAAAGATAAAAACTTATCTCAAGTTCTCCACCAAACTCTTGAAGTTACTTTGAATCTCTTCTCCTTACAATCAATTAAAATAAAATAACAAAAAGGATAAAATAAAAATAAAAGTGGTGCCTGAAAATCTCTCTGAGTTATCTCTCCAAAAGAGAACTTTCAAAACTTTTCAATACTTTCAAGGCTCTTTTCTAAGTCCTCTCCTCTTTCTTTTATAGTTTTCCAAGAGGTGCCTTGGAAACTCTTCAAAAATATGTCTAGATTCGATGTATTTCCCAAAGAGATGCATCCTTTTGTGATAATTTTCATCCATGGTGGTTATAACCACTTATTAAGCTAATGAGTGCCTCAAAAACCTCTTCAAAATTCGCAAAACCTGATTTTACTCATCTAGTACCTACCACTGATGCTTAAGCGCAGGACCACTGGCACTTAGGCGCGACCTTCTTTGTTTAACTAGTGCTTAAGCACTGGATCTAACGCTTAGGTGTCAAAACTCATTTGCATATTTTTCACCTTTTTGCTCCAAATTTGGTCCTTTTTCACTCTTTTAAGCATTTTTGACCCTTTTTACCAGTATCTACAAGAAAAAAACAAACAAATACCTTCCATTAAAGATCAATATCTTAAAAATAGGTATAAAAATGTGTCTAAAAACATTATATATTTTAGGCGTATCCAAATCCCTCAAACTTAAAATGTTACTTGTCCTCAAGTGACACTTCAATCTTTAAAAACTACATATGTATGATATGTATATGAGTTTCTTTAGGAGTTACTAAAATTTAGATTTTGAAATATAGCAGTCTAATTTAGAAAAAAATTATTCAGTAAATGGGACCAACTTAAAGTTTAGAAATTCTTAAAGTGAAGAAAGATGAAAATATGTGTTTCTATCTAATTTAGAAATGTATTATAAATTTTCTAAATTTATAATTTAGTTCTTTTATTATCTCAAGTTAAAAATTTTCATCAAAATTAATTTTACTTACTGTATATATCTATAAGCTTAAGATTTTATCAAGACTTTTACTTTAAAAAGATCAAATGTAGAACCAATTTTTGATTAAGCACTAATCCTCAAGCTTCTCCTACCTAATTTTTTTCTCTTTTCCTTTTTCTTTTTCTTTTTATCATTATTTTTTTGTTTATCTTTTCTTTCTTTTATTTTTCATTATCAGACAATTATTACTATATCTGGATAGACATTTAATGATTTTGAATTCCACTTCTCCTTTCCTAAAGCAAAGTAATGATATAAGTCTTTTACTTATAAATATAATAATAGTCTTGAAAATTATTTTAATAAAAGGAATTTAAGTATTAAAATTAAAAGTCTAAATTATCTAAAATTTTCAAAAATATAATTTTTCTTACTAAAGATAGTTACTTATATTAATCATTTTCTCATCTAAAAAATTTTTAAAGTTTTTTTGTCATTACTAATTTAATTAAATTTTATATACTCGTTTCTAAAATCAAAATTTACTTCCCTAATATAACTTCATATACATAATCAATTTTTTTTCTTTTCAAATCAAATTCACTTGTAGCACATTTGAGAACAAATAAAATTTGAATTTTTTTAAAATATTTTTTATCCCCCCAAATTTAATTTCTTACAGATTAAACTGTTTAGCATTAGATAAATATAAGCAGGAATGAAAATTTTAAAATAACATGCTAGCAAGAATTTTAAACCCTAATGATACAAGTATAAAACTAAAAACAGGAGTAAAATTAATTTTTGATCAAATTTTACATATTTTCATTTTACTTTAACATGTAGAGATTCAAATAGACTTCTAAAGAGTGGGTATAAACATAAAACAAAAAATACACACTACTGACATCACAATCTTAACATAGAGACAAACTTGCAAACATGATAAAAGAAAAATAAAGGGTAACAGTTTCTGAATTTCAAGTTTAAGATCTAAGCTAGCAAGATTATCTACTTTATAATAGATATGACATTAATGTTAAGTTCTAAACTAACTAATCCACAATACTAAACTCAAAACAACAGTTGCTACCCTAAAATTTAAAAATAAAATACTAACTACCAAAAATATCATAATAACAAATAAAACATAAAAGTCCGAAACAACACACAATTGCAAATGTAGCACGCCCATACCACATAGTTGATTTCATAGTACAATCATAAAATAAATCACTCAGCTCTACTCTTCATCCTTAAAATCACCACTGTACCATTTTTTTGTAGGCTCATAATTAGGATATGAGGATATGGATCAAATTGCCTCCTAATTCACCTCTAATCAGACTCTTCAAAGATGAGTGGAATTTCTCTTCATAATCACTCTTCCTTCTGTTGTAATTATTAGTATGCTCTGCAAAACACTCTAAATTTTGTACCTTATCTACATTAAAATTGATATTATCCATCATCTTCTACAATAACTCATAATGAGTCTTAGTAGACTCACCTCAACATGTAGAAGCTTTTGAAGTAGATGGTCTAGAGGAAGAAGCAAAAGAGGTTGATGCAGCAAACGTTTCCATTCCATAGCTCCTGGAAAATCCACCTCTCTAGCCAAAAATTTAATCCTCATAATAAGTATTCACATTCACCTTTGTGATGGGCTTTAGAGGTAACAAAACTTCCTCCCAACTATCATATTTAACCCCAGCTTGCTCGTAGAAAGAAATGATCAATGAAGCAAATCCCATACATGTCGTAGTAACAGCTATAGTAGAACTGATGATAGTCCGACAGATCAAAGATCCAATGTTAATGAGCTTTCCTTCTTGAATAAAATAGTTCAACATCAGTCTTTCTCTGATCACTTCACAAAGATGATTGGTCGAAAGCAGATGAGCCAAAATGAAAGTGTCAGGCATTTGAAGGTGCGCATAACTTTGAAGTTGGGAAATTTACTCTCCTCTCTTTGATAATCTTCTAAGGTCCTCTCCCAATAGTCAAGTATGAAATAATCTCATCTAACTCTGATTTAGTAAGGCTATAATTTGTATAAAAACATAAAGTTTTCGCTGGTAAATGGTAAAATAAGTTGATTACCTCTGGAAAAAATGTACCAACATTCCTCAAACCATAACTCAATTGTCTTCAGCCTCAGGGAGATTTGCATTGAACTCCCTCACAACAGAAATCACTGCAACAACATGTTGACCTCATTCTGGAGGTCTTCTTTTCCCTTCTCTAGATACCTTAGGATCTAGCCTTAAGATCACCTTATTTTGACTCTCTTAGAGGACTAGATTGTGACCCACACCCCTTTGAAATTCAAGCTATTTCTTCGCTCTTTGTAGTTTCATATGAACGGTTTTAGATCTTCAATATTCAATTGAGTTGGTCGAAAAGCCGACATATTGAAGCTCAAATTGGATGCCTATAGAAATTTGAAAGACATAGGTGGACACCGTGGCGCGTACGATGTTTGACTTGCCACTGCAAGCGATGTGTTTGACTATGGTTGTTGTTTAGGCGATGACCGGTCAACAATTCGCTCGTTAAACGGCTCCGATTGGGTCAAAATAATTTTATCTGTTGTGCCATGCGTGAATTGAATTATATTTGATGTGATCGACGATGATTTTATCTGGATGACTTTGGATGACGAAAAGGACCGCGCCAGTGCTTCTGGAATGTCAGTTTTAGCTAGAGATGACACCCATTTTGAAGGGGCACCGCGCTTGCACAAAATTTAATATTTTCTCTTCAAAAGAAATAATAAAATCCTTTTTATAAAAAAGGTTTTAAATTCCTAAAAAAAAAGAAACCTCACACCTCTTTTCACACTTGTGTTCCTTACCCTAGCCGAAACTCCTTTCGCTCTCCTTTCTTCAATGAATCTTGAGGTTGTCTTTCCGGTTCTTCAGTCACCTCTTTCCTCACCAGCCTTCACCGACTTTAGTCGCCGGTCGCCTAGCCGGTAACCATTTTCTAACAAACTTTCCCGTTCAAATGCTTAAACCTCCTCGGCAAACTTCTCTCTCATTCTCCGCCTATAAATACCCCATGGAAGGGGAAGATTGAGTGTGCAATTTTTCTTTGGAGATTTCGGAGAAATACAATGTTGAGGTTCATTTTCTATTGGAAGCTTTTTATCTCGTGATCTTTCCTTAATCTTTTCATTTTTTGAGCTAAGACGAAATCGAGGTTTGATGTCATTTATTTTTAAGATGTAGTTATTCTTGAGTCGGGTTTGAATGAATTAATGTTGCATTTATATTACTTCTTTTGCCTACGTTTGAATATGCATTGAGAGATCATGTTCTGTTTTGAACACATGATCTGTGGAATTGATTTATAAATTTATTTATTGCCTTTATTCGAATTCACATGTTAGAGATTATTTTTGGTTTTGAATAATCGTTTTGGGCCTTAATTCATGCTCTTTTTGCCGCTCCTTTCTTGGATACATGATTTAAAATCATTTTATGGCTTTGAAAATTGCTTTACTGTCTCGGCTTTAGCTCTTCTTGTTGCCTCTTTCTTTGAATATACATTGGAATCACTTGGTGCCCCGAAGAGCTGCTTTACTGTCTCGATTTTGGCTTTGGGTGATAGCTCAGTTTTCGCTCCTCTTAGAGTCCTATTTAGATACATATAATATTTGGATTTTAACTACATGATTGATAGTTAATTTTTTTGTTACTTTCATTACCTCATCTAGATACATGTTGTTTTAGACTTGAATATCTATTTGGAACTGTAGTGTTCATTCTCTTTGCTGCTCTATTCGAACACATTTTGGAACAATTTTCTTCTAGTCCTGGTGAAGATGTTTGGAGGTTGATTGACCGCTCTTCTGGTTGCTCTATTTGAATATATATTATTTCAATTCAAACATATGATTGGAGTTGAGTTCTTGCTAGCCTTGTTTCCCCTATTTCAATAAATATGTTGGAGATTCATCTCTTGGTTTTAAATGACTATTTGGGGGCTGCATTCCTTACTCCTCTCACTGCCTTATTCAAATATTTATGGGAAATATTTTTTGGCTTTAAGAAAATTATTTGGTGCTACAATCCTTGCTCCTTTGTCATTCTTATTTGAGTGTATGTTGGAGCTCTTATTTTCAATTCTAAATAACAGTTTGGGGCTAGGTTTCTATCCTTCTTGTTACCCCTATGCTAATAAACATATTGGAGGCCTTTCTTTGGTTTTGAGAATTAATTTAGAGCTTCAGTTCTTTGCTCCCTTTACTACATTATTTGAATATATATATTGGGAAGTTATTTTGGCTTTGAAACTCGATTGGGAGTCGCAGTCTTTGCTCCCCTTTGTTATCTTATTTGGATACACATTGAGTTAATTTTAAATTTCATTTGAGTGGGCTGCAACCCTTATTCCTCCTGCTGTCTCATTCTAATGCATATTTGAAACTATAATTTTGACTTTGAGTACTTGAATTTGAGGCTGACTTCTGTCTTTCTTTGCTGAATTATTCGAATATACCTGTTGGGGATTACTTTTGGTACTAAAAATTGTTTTGGAGCTGAATTTGGTTTCATGCTATTTTATAGCTTGGAATAATTACTTAATAAATCAGTCCTGGTTTGCTTAATGGTGATTTGAACTTAGCCCCTTTTACAGGGCTCTGTTTTGGTTCTCGTGATAATGGCTCAACTTGGCTCTTATATTAGAATTGAGTTTATATTTTTAATGGTTTAGCTAATCCCTTTTCAAATCTTGGTTTGTTTCTTCAGCTTGACACTTATATTAAATCCAATTTTCAGCTTCTTTGATGGCCTTTGATGGTTCGATTTGGTTTTCGGGTGACTCAGTTTTTGTGTTTCTTTACGCTACATTTTGCACAATTGTGGCCTAGGTTCTGTCCCTTAGTGAGCCTAGTTTTGTTCGTTAATGGCTCACTTTTTTTACTCTCCTTTAAGTTGGGTTTTATCCAGCAATGGCTTATATTTCAGCCCTTATTCCGATTCTTTCTTTTTCTGTTGCTTGAAAATCAAGTGATATGTATATATTTCACTATCATTTTATAGCAATTAGTTGACTTAATAATTTTTGTCAGCATGTTAAAATTGAATCTTAAAGAATTATATTGTTTGAGATTTTATGAGGCATGTTTATATTGGTGGAATTAGCTTTTATTTGTTGCATAAATCTCATAGATCTGGATTTGACAGAGTTTGTCATGATTGTCTACAGATTCAAAATTTAAGCTTAGAGGTGGAAAGTGGATATTACAGAAATGCTTAGATGATTATTTCTCAATATGAGATCTATAAAAAAAATTTCTAAGGATGAGCATATGAAATATAAAGGTGGCCTATTAGTTCGAGGTGCGGGAAAAAGGAAATGATGTAAAGATCCATTTGACAGCTTAATTCATAGCTGAAATATAAAATCAATATTCAATTAGTGTGATGCCCTTTCACCCCTAAATAGTCAACAACTCTAACCCCTTCCAAAGTGCCTGAGAATTGGTATTTAGGAAAGAATGGATACTACAAACCTCTGTACAGATACCACACTTAGAAAAGAACAGATACTATGGGTTTTACACAAATATTACACTTGCACAATAAATGGATATTACACTCATACACACTACACAGTTCACACACTATGCCCTGCACGACAGATACTACATTTCACATACACATTTACTATATGTTAATAAGTTCATATACTACATTTCATGTATAGGTGTGCTGCACTTTGATAATTTCAGATACTACATTTTATGTATAGGTGTACTGCACTTTGATAAGTTCAGATACTACATTTCATGTATAGGTGCACTTCACTTTGATAAGTTCAGATACTACATTTGACATACACATATACCACACTTTGAAGAGTTCAAATGCTACTCTATTTACGTATTCACAAAATGATAGGGTTTAAGAGTGTCTAATTATAGGGGCAATTCATTGGTGGCCTCTAGTTGATGTTGATAGGCTGACCTCGATATATCAGTTGCCTATGGGATCAAGATAAATAGAAAAGGGGTCTAGTCTAAGCCTATCCCCAAATGAAGATTTAATATCCCATCTTGAGACTTTCATAAGCTCATCATTTAACTTTTCTTTTATAATCTGCAATCGTTTACCTAACCCATTCATATCATACAATTGCAATTCATTTTGAAGCTTTAGCAGAATTTGATCAGGTACGCTTTTATTTATTTTTTGTACTTTTTTTTCTTGCATATTTTTTTTATTTTGTATTGTACTGTACTTTGAAAGAGAAATTATTTGATGTTTCAGACCTGCAAATTATTTAGATGTTTGGGACTTGTATCTACACATCATATGCAAATAGTCCGAGAAAATGTGTGGATTTATGTCGTACTAAACGACGACCTCGGAATCCTAAAAAGTTTAGGACTTATATCATACGATATAAAATCATAGAAAAGTCCTAAAAAAAAATAAATAATGTGAGGATTTACGTCGTGCCAAACAAATAACCTTGACGTCCTATAAGTATGTTATTTAAATCTATCGAGGTTCTACATAAGCTCATCCTTCCATCTTTGGTAGTTGTCTCGACTGTTATCTGAAGATGAATTGTCAATCGACCACATCGTCATCTCATTTCGAAAAGAGAAGAGAGAGAAGATGAATTGTCTGAAGATGATATTGTTCTTCTTTTATAAAGTTGGCATCTATCAACTTCTTCAGGTCAGCGATGACTTGTTCTATTTTAAGGCGCATTCTCCTGGGAGCTTGTTTTACAGGGGTTGTATTCTTGTCCACCCAGAGTTTATGGACCACAACCTCTGCTGACAGACCTGACATTTCATTGTAGCTCCATGAGAAGCAATCTTTGAATTCTGTTACAAGTTTGACCAATTGTGAAGATTCTTCATCATCAAGTAGAGAACTTATAAATGTAGGATGGGGTCGTTCTTCAGTCCCGATGTTAATCCCTTTCAATTCATCGATAGTAGATTTAATTTTCTCCTCAGTTTCTGGCGGAGCATCTTCTATTGGTTGATCAGTAGAGTCATCTTCTACATCGAGACAGTCCTCTTCTGACTCACTAGTACCAACCATGCAAAATTCAGAATCTTCGACTCGTCTAACTTTACCAAATCTGAGACCTTCTTTTGAATTTAGAGTTAGAATTTTAGCATTCCATAGTTTTTTAAAATGTTGAAATTTATCTTTTGCCATTTGTTTTGGTAAGTGTCCCTGTTGAAGTAACCAAAAGGCAATTCCATTAATTCATTAGAATCAACATCCAAATTTACATGTTTTTCAAGCACAGTAGAGGTAGAAGCACGGTAAAATTTAATCGGCTTTAAACCAACACTACGAACTTTTCTGACATCTAAACTCTTGACCTTTTGAGGGAGAATCGGAGTAAGGGTCATAGCATTCATACATTGTTTCATATTCATTCCTCTTTGTATCTTCTAGGAATATCTTGTACTGAGCATTTTTTTGTCTTGTTATCAATATCTCGTCTTTAGAACTGTCTTCCTCATCAATGTTGATTATTGGTCTAGTCCATTAAATAACTAAATTGATCTTTCCTCGTCCACGTCCCTGGCCTCGACCTCGGGTGCGTGAACTAAAAGAACTTCCACCAACTCCTTGTAAAGGAGTGGTAGAAGTTTGTTGAAGCGGAGTTGTTTGGCTTGCTCTTTGTGTTTCTTCTAAGTCTTCATTTTTATTTGTCAAAATCTCATGTGAGAAGGCACTCTTCTTTGGAGGCGCGTAGTAGGCAGCGTCTTCATGGACAGCAACTTCATGCACTGAAAATGGTTCTAGATCTCCCTTGATGCAATTTTCTTGACCATCTTTGCGGTAATTGATGCACTGGTGTAGAGATGATGGAACCATATTGTGCTCATGAATCCATGGTCGACCCAATAGAGCGTTAAAAGAAGTCTTGGCGTCGATGATATGAAATTTAGCGGTTGTTTTGAGTTCTCCAACCTTCATAATTAATGTAATTGATCTGAGGGCTCTTTCTCCCTTTTGGTTAAATCCTCTTAACATCATCTTATCGGTTGTAAGCTCTTGAGCTTCAATATCCAAATAGGCCAATGTTCATAGGCTCATCAAGTTAAGAGATGCCCCAGGATCCACTAAATCTCTAGATAACACAAATGTACCAATGTTGACGGAGATGTAGAGCAGACGGTTGTGGTCGGCGGTACCAAGCAGCAAGTTTTCATCTGTGAAGGTTACCCCTGACTGTTCTCTCAATAAGCAAACTTCATCTGAGGATGTTCTAGCCAATTGATCTAAGCAAATTTCTTGATCAAGCAAAGCTGTGACCAGAGATTCTCTCATCTCCTTTGAGAGGATCAGAGCATCGTAGATGCTTAGTCGGGCAGGCAACTTCCTAAGATGAGCTAGCACGTTGTAGTCTATTTTTTAGGATACTCTAATTTTATATTGATCATGTGGTTCTTCCACAGATGGAGGTGGAGTATCTATTCTTGAGTCATTATCTATTTTCCTTTATTTATTGGAGCTATTCTTGGTGGTAACATTTTTCCGCTCCTTAAGTTAACTTCTGTGATTTCTTCTTCTTAAGATATCATTGTTGAATCTTCCAGTGTCTTTTCCTCTTCGTCGGAAAGATCTAAGTTGATGGCAAGCGGTGCATCGTGATAGTCGAGAAGTGGCTCCTCGTTATCGGTGCTGCCGTAAGCAATATCATTGATGTCTTCTTTGGACTTGACAACGGGTTCATCAGACTTGAGTATGATTTGAGGATCGAGAACACAGTTAGATCGGTCATAATCAGTTACGTTATCACCAGAAACAGTCAAAACGTAGCCAAAATTACAATCATTATAATCACAAGACCCCGAAGGGACAAAAAGATAATCATACAAAGTGAAGGGTTCGAGGATCTTTTTCCCCAAATCTGAGATAACCAATTTAGTAGAGGCAGCCCCTATCCTACCCCTCGTGCTATCAATCTTGGCAGTGACACTTTTCTTCTTCTTGTTCTTTATCCTTGACGATGACTGATCTCCTGATGAAACCTTCATCTCAGGACTCTGAATGGGTGCTTGTTTTGATGCAGACTGGATTTTGTTCAGTATCTTCTTGGATGATCTGCTCTAGACCTTATTCCATTCTTCTTCGGTATTCGTTGAAGCTTGTTTCAATGAATCCTGTATGTGATTAAGTACCCTTTTGAGTCCATCCCAAGTTGTACTCCATCCATCTGTTCAAGTATACGGATCGATTGGGGAGATTGGCTAGCCGAAATCATGTTCATGAACCATTTTCAGGTTTATTTAAATATTCTTTCAAGATTGTAATGTTCTCTTCAGTGAGGTTCTTCTTGAGTGAGTTCTTAAAGATGAAACACTTGTCTATTGTGTGCCCAAGAAACCGGTGGTATGGGCAATAATTTTGTTCATTATTCTTATCCACCTCTTCAAGTTTCATTGGATAAGGTAGTTTGAATTCTGGTTTCTTCATCAGGGTTTTGAATATTTTAGGTATGGCTTCATCCTTGAAAGGATACACAACTTTTTGTCGCTCTAACAGGGAAATTATTTTACCAACTGTTCCAGGTGACCCCTCCTGAGGCGGCCGTTGGTTGGATTCACTGCTCTGTTTCTGAGAGTACTGTGACGAAGACTGGCGATGTTCTTTTGCATATATCTTTATCGGTTGTTTTCCTTTGTGGACAGTCGCGACTACTCCCTATTTCTTTTCGAACACTCTGGTCACCTTAGCCTTTTCATGTGGCTCCATGTGCTTCATTTCTTATTGAAGATTGTTGGTTTTACTCTCAGTAGCTTCTCAAAGGATTTGATGGTGAGTCCCTTAAGCATGAAAGCCACTTGCCCATGAATGCTCTTAAGTAGAATCTCAATCGCTTGATGGCCCATGAATTCTCTTAAGTAGAATCTCAATCGCTTGATGTTTCTGTTGCTAAGGTTTACATTTCATGCTAAGGTTTCTCCACCTCAAAATATAGTCTGCCTAAGTTTTGCTAGGCTTTTGTTTCTCCATCATGAGCTCTCCAATAGACACATGATGTTGCGCCCCGGAAAATCTTTTCACAAATAAATGTTCTAACTCAGAAAATGTTTTAATTGACTGGTTGGGCAAGTCAGCATACCAGTCGAAAGCAATTCCTGACAAGCTGCTGACAAATTGCTGGCAAAGTAGAGCTTCATTATTCCTCGTGTTACCATAACTGGCTCGAAAATGTGTTATGTGTTGTCTGGGATTTCCAGTCCCATTGAATATCTTAAATTTTGGGGCCACAAAACCCTTATGGAAAGACACGACATTAAACTCTTCTGGGTAAGGCACAGACCTTAGATTTGGTTAAGGCGTCCCGCACTTGTTCAACCATTTGGTTGAACTCCTTTTCTAGCATGGCACTTAATGGAGAATCTTTCTTCGGTTGCTCATCTTTGTCTGCTGAAGTAGCTTATCTTCTTTCATTTGTGATGTGTATGATTTCCAGCTGATTAATCTTTGGAGAAGCCAATCTCGGTGCTTGTGATTGCCCCTGAATGGTGGTCATGGCGATCATAGCTATAGTCATCTCTTATATAATTTTCTCCAGTAGACTAACTTGCTCATCCCTTAGGAGGACAA
Organism: Phalaenopsis aphrodite; assembly: GCA_003013225.1. NCBI lineage: Eukaryota > Viridiplantae > Streptophyta > Magnoliopsida > Asparagales > Orchidaceae > Phalaenopsis > Phalaenopsis aphrodite. The sequence continues at coordinate 484,854 of NEWO01000423.1, read as the reverse complement.
CCCTACGCAGCTCATCTACGACGTTCTTTTTAGTGTGAGGTTGAGCCTCAAGCGCAGATGTGGTAGCTTTGGTTTCGATCACAAGTACATCCATGAAATCCTCCTCCAGGTAAACATTGTAATCAAAATCTTAATTGTCACTATTGATGGAAACTCCGTGCTCTCAAGCTAAATCAGAAATCTCAATCCTGAGTTTCTTAACTTTCTCTTCAATTATTGATTTTGTGATTGGTTTGAGATTTGGAGGATCCTGATGGACATCCTCTACTTGTTCCTCCATCTCGTTGGTTATTGTCACGTCAATGCCAGATATCTCAGGCACTGGTTTTACTTCCTATTTTGCAGGCTCACTGAATTATATTGGTCAGAGACCTTGGGTACCCATACCCTCTTCATTTTCAACGATAATGTCTCGGGATGGGGCATCTTAGTAGAACATCAGTATGTCGAGGGAAGGTATGCTCCCCGTGGTATAGACCAGATACAGTGTCAGGTAATCGCTTTGTCTTTATCTCTAGGATTGCAGAAATGACAGGTAAGATCTTCGGACACAGTCTCAACATAACCGGTCGATGGCCTGTGGTCGTGGTGGCAGTATGATCAGTAGTAATTACTGCGGTATCAACTCTAGCCTCTAAGCGGAGCGAAATAGGAATACAAGTAAGCGGTGCTTCAGTTTTCTTATGGGATTGTCTGGCAGATTTGACACCTTTCAAAATTTTCTTCTTCACGCGAGGGGAAATTGCATCTCCCACTCGTTTAAGTAACTTGCTAACCAAACATCCTTCTTTGGTAGCAAGCCTTCTAAAAATTGCGCTAACTCGAGTGATAGGAATGAACTTCTTTTCCTCCTCACTGTGTCCATGAAGTGATGGTAATGGGCAGCGATCCTCCGGATACTCTCATATCTATTAGTATCTGTCAAAGGATGGAATCTACTCCCTTGTAGGAGTGGATAAATTTCCGGTAGCATTTCTTCATCTTGATGAAGCTCCTTCTCAACGGGTGTCTTCTCAGAAGCCAGGGCTTTGATAGCCCTCAAAACCTTTATGTTGCAGTTCCTCCTTTGAGTTCAGGTTAGTGATACAGTCTTTGAGCTTGACTCGATTTAAAAGACGAGTGGTGGAAAAGTTAATCCCTTAGTCGGATCTTTAACAATCATCACTTCCTTCCCCTTAGCAGCAGCGGGGATAGTTGGTTTGGCGGGTGTCGTGATGACAATAGCTTTAGCCTTGTTGCAGGCAGGGAAGTCTTGAAGGCAGTTCAAACTAAATTCTGCAGACGGTTCTCATATTTCTAGAGCAGCGATCTTCAATACCACAAACGGGGCTTTCCCGAGGATGACGTCGAGATCTTCGAATCTGGCTCCAAACTTGATGGTAGGAGTGACGATACATGCGCTACGGTCCTTTAGCAGGTTGCAGGAAAAGGTCAGCGTTGGGTAGGCCATTACAACACGCTTTAAAACAGAAGTTTTTCAGGGTTAGCTATATGGCCAAAAAAAACTTGTACTTTTTAATGCAAGCACTAAAAGTTGAGGTTGATCTATAGACCAGGCAAGCCTTCATTTATGGGTATTTAAAATTTTGTTTAAGAAAAATTAAGAGGTGTAAAATTTAATTAATGCAAGAAAGCTTTAAAGTGCGCTCCACACAACAAGATTTGGT
>NEWO01000423.1:457983-472799 GCA_003013225.1 Phalaenopsis aphrodite | reverse complement strand
GGTACCTAAATTCTGACTCTTATTTCGAGGTTGATACCCAAATTTCAACTCTCATTTCGTGGTCAGTGCTAAATTCTGATTCCCTTCGATCAGTCCTTGAGTTGGATATGAGTCCCCATGCTTTCCTTATCAATCTGATCTTTTCGCTACCCCTTGGGTTGGATGTGAGTCCCAGTGCTTTCCTCTCTAACGCAGTAGACATATTTCCTTTGTCACCACTTAGGTTGGATGTGAGTCTCAGTGCTTTTCTTCCTAGCGTGATATATATTCTCCTGTCGTCTCTTAACTTGGATGTAACTTCCCCAGCGATATTTTAAGTTGTTCTAGTTCCTCTATTTTGCTTAGATTGGGTATGTAGTCTTACTTCTAACCCCGTAATAAATCCTAAGACAACAGATGATATTTTTGTTCAACTAGTTTTAGCTCGGATGTAACTTCCCGAGCGGTATTACGAGTTGATATAGTCCCTTTTTTGTTTCACTTGTTTTCTCCATATTCTGCTGGATCAGGGTCATATTTTTTATTCCTTTCTCCACATATTCTTTAATATCATAGCCAAATTCTGAGTATTTCTTCTGCACATACCTTGAAAATCGACATTTAAAATCATTCAAAAATTCAAATCCCACAACACTTTGAAAATTCATTTACTCATCCCCAGCGATAATTGTACTCCACCTCGCTTCAAACTTGACATTCAATTTGTCTCAAGTATTGTTACTTGGACATTCTTGAAGAATCGGATTGATCATTTTGGTCAACGCCAATAGGCACATCGTGCTTGTATAGCACACCACACCTATTAGGGCTTCATATATTAACCTCATTCATGAGGTCTTCTTTTCCCTTCTCTAGATATCTTAGGATCTAGCATTAAGATCTCCCTAATTTGACTCTCTGAGAGATCTAGACTGGGACCCACTCCCCTTTAAAATTTAAGCCATTTCTTCGCTCTTTGCAGCTTCATATGAATGGTTTTAGATCCTCAATATTCAATTTAGTCGATCAAAAAGCCGACATATTGACGCTCAAATGGGACTCCTACAGAAATTTGAAAGACATAGGTGGACACCGTGGTGCATGAGATGTTTGACTTGCCACTGCAAGTGATGCGTTTGACTATGGTTGTTGTTTAGGCAAGGACCGGTCATCAATTCACTCGTTAAACGGCTTCGATCGGGTCAAAATAATTTCAAAGTTAAATTGATGCTATCAACGACGATTTTATCTTGATGACCTCGGATGACAAAACGGACTGCATCGGTGCATGTGGAACTTCAATTTTAGCTAGGGATGACACCCATTTTGATGGGGCACCGCGCTTGCACAAAATTTAATATTTTCTTTCAAAAAGAAATAATAAAATCCTTCTTATAAAAAAAGGTTTTAAAATCTTTAAATAAAAAAAAGAAACCTCATGCCTCTTTTCACACTTGTGTTCCTTGCCCTAGCCAAAACTCCTTTCCCCTTTCCTTTCTTCACTGAATCTTAGGGTTTTTATTCCGGTTCTCCAGTCACCTCTTTCCTCGCCAGCCTTAGCCGACTTTTGTTGTCAGTCACCTAGCCGGTAACCATTTTTTAACAAACTTTCCCGTTCAAATGCTTAAACCTCATCAGCGAACCTCTCTCTCGTTCTCAACCTATAAATACCCCTTGGGAGGGGAAGATTGAGTGTGCAATTTTTCTTTGGAGATTTTGGAGAAATACAGTGCTGAGGTTCATTTTCTGTTGGAAGCTTTTTATCTCGTGATCTTTCCTCAATCTTTTCATTTCTTGAGCTGAGAAGAAATTGAGGTTTGATGTCATTTATTTTTAAGATGTAGTTATTCTTGAGCTTGGTTTCGATGAATTAATGGTGCATTTATATTACTTCTTTTGCCTCCGTTTAAATATGCATTGAGAGATTATGTTCTGTTTTGAATACATGACTTAGGTAACTTATTTATACATTTATTTACTGCCTTTATTCGAATACACATGTTAGAGATTATTTTTGTTTTTTAATAATCGTTTTGGGCCTTAATTCATGCTCTTTTGCTTCCCCTTGCTTGAATACAAGATTGAAAATCATTTTATGGCTTTAAAAACTGCTTTATTGTCTCAGTTTCAGCTCTTCTTGTTGCCTCTTTCTTCGAATATACATTGGAATCACTTGATGCCCCGAAGAGCTGCTTTACTGTCTCAGTTTTGGCTTTGGGTGATAGCTCTGTTTTGGCTCCTCATAGAGTCCTATTTAGATACATATAATATTTGAATTTTAACTACATGGTTGAAGGTTAATTTTCTTGTTCCTCTCATTACCTCATACAGATAAATGTTGTTTTAGACTTAAATTAAATGATAATTTAATTTGATCACTATTTTATGTTCCAATTTGTTGTTAAATAGAATTTCTCATTTATACTTTGTATTTCAATCTCATTTATACTAGATTTTCAACAAACTCTCATTCATACTTCGATCAATAATATTTTATACCACTTTTTGAAATTTTAAAAAGTGAAATACACCGTTTCATACATGAACATTTTTAGTTCAAACTGGGACAAAATTCACTCAAATTACTCCACTCCAACCTATAAAATATAAAATGAATCATTTCCTAAGAAGTCAAAAAAATCAAGCGTGATCATATCCATGATATTAAACAAATAATAGAACTATTAACTGGTAAAATAGTAGTTATAGTGGAACTATCAAGCAATAGAAATTATTAGTAAACAATCTATGTAAATAATGTATTCTATTGCTGAACAGAAGAAAAAAAAAAAACACAAATGTAGAAATATTCTAAGATGCAAGAAGAAAAATAACAAATGCTTGATGTGCCAGTATTTCAAACTTTCAGTGGGACGGGGATGAAATGCTGGGAGACGTGGAGATGATGCTTGAATCAAAGATATCCCTGGGTTTAACTTTTTGATGAACTTTCAATTTTCATATTTAGGATCTTTGATGAAGAAAACTAGCTCCACTTGTGAAGAAAAAACAAACAGACCATCTTCCAATTTATTTCTAGAGTGAATTGGACGTGACTCTACTCTCATGCCATTATTTTTAGTGTTAGCCTAATCACACTTGAACAATACAATTCTAAAGAATTTTGAATAACTTATGTCATAAATATCAGTAAGTTGGCCGTAAAAATTGAAGTATCTAATTTCTGTGGTATTAACAACACAATAATTTTAATTTTTTTATTTTCGTCGCGTTTTTTAGTGTTGAAGTAATATCTATTGATATTGTAATCTTTGTACCATCGGAAACTTTTTAGGCCCCTTAGCAATTGCTTTTACTTCTTCTGGTACCAGCGGATCATCATTATTCATTACATGTATTTATTATGTAAACTAATAATATGTCATGAAAAAACACAATACTTAAACATGCAAATTTCAAATTTTCCATTTGCTAATCTAATCATGGAAGCTTTCAATCACGATATTCACGATATTTGTGGATGTAAGATGTGTCTGACGTCTTTTTCTCTTGTCACTAGTAATGAAAATATTTCTGTACGTTGCAATATTATCACAAAGACAAAGCACATATTTATGAGCTTGTGCTAAAGACTTCTTGTTTAACTCATATGACATCACCTTTTCTAAAAGAATTCCCACTCTTGAAAGTTTATATAATGATCTTTTTCATAATTTGTTAAAATTTTTGTCGTTTAATTTTGTTAAAATTCAGTTCCTTCAAAATATTGAGAACAAAATGTTATTCCTTCCACGACAATGTATCCCTCAACAATTGATCCTTTTAATTATTAATCTTTTAGAACGGAGAAGAACCTATACATTATTATTATTAAAATTATTTTAAGAATTCATTAAAAAAAAAGAATAAATAAATATATTTTACCTTTCAAACAGGTACATCCATCTGTAGTGAACTGGATTACCAAATTTGACTTTCTCAACCTGATGAATAAGTGAACCATAGTTGTAAAAAAGGATGGAAGAAAATAGTTTTCTATTTTGCATAATGTCATTGTAATTTTTCTCACTCGCTTGGATTAAAAACCTTAACACATTGATTTAAAAAATTGTGCCATCTCCACAATAATGCTCATAACCTCTTCTGATGCAGAACAAGTACTGAGAGCAATAAGAAGAAGATCTTCAATAAGAACATGAAAATCATGACATTTTAATCCCATGATTTTACAATTAGTAATGTTCACTGACCTAGAAATATTTGAGGAATAACCTTTTGGTAGTTTCATAATCTTCAGTTCCTTGTAGAATATTAATTTCACATTTTTTTACGTTTTAAAGTATAGGTCAGAGGGAAGAAATAATCACTATTTTCCAATAATTGTGGATTTAAATCTTTCTTTATACCAATATCTACTAAATCCTGACATGCTTGGAAGTTATCTTTAGATTGATCAAGACCTAATAAAGTGCCAACAATATTGTCATAAATTTTTTTTTCTATATGCATGGCATCTAAATTGTGGCACAATAAATTACTCTCCCAATATGGTAAGTTAAAAAAATATTCTTCTTCTTCCATTTACTAGAAATGTCGGATTGTTGAATTGTTGCTCCGGAATGAATGTTTTCAAAACTTTTACGATGGAATTAGAAGGTTTACCAAATATGAAGTTTAAATTTTCAAATTTAGATAAAATTGTACTTCCATTACTTCTCTGACGTGTAACTCTGATTTTTTTTGTTATCAGTATGAAACTTTTATTTGTGAATTATATGATCAAATGGCAGCCAACGTTAGTGTCCCATAAAAGTAAACTTCCTTCTCTTATATGACTATAATGACTCGGTATTTTCAACACAATAAGGACATGCAAATCTTCCTTTGGTACTCCATCCAGAAAACATTCCAAATGCAGAAAAATCTTTAATAGTCCAATGAGACATGCAAGGTGAAATTCACTCCACTTACAAAACACTAAACTCCATGCCATAACCCAAGTAATTCTTGAATTAGCAATTGAAGATTGACATCAATATTCATTCTAAGACTTTTTTCTCTAGGAATATTTATTGATAAGATGAATGAGCTATGTTTCCATACCAATCCACGGTGACATATTATAAGCAACCAAAATCACAGGCCAAATGTGTACTCATAACCTTGAATGGATTGAAACCATCAACAACCAATCCAAGAAGAACATTACGATGGCCAGAAGCAAATTCAAGATATTGTAAATCAAATGATTTCCAAGCTTCTCCATCTGCTCGATGTCGATACTGTAGATTTCTTTAATTTGAATAATTTTCATAATCTATAAATCAATGAAAAATATCGAATAAATTTTGCCGCCTTCATATATCTTTTCTTGGCTTCAATGCTATTTTTTATTTAGTATTGTTCTATCTCGATAAGCCGCAAGTATCACATACTTCTTGATCAGACTTATCTTTCCAAAATAGCATGTAATCATTAGGATATACATCTACCTTTTTATAACCAAAATCAATTTTTTCCACCTCATATATGTTCTTAGGCAATGAATTGAAGTTATGTATAATAGCTCCAATATCATATCAAATGTTCTTGCAGCCCACGAGCACAAACATTTCAAACGATATAAGTGCAATATAAAAGATAATTTTGTGAAAGACTTGCACCCTGGATATAATTTTGTTTCCATTTCTTCTAAAAACTTTCTAAACTTGGATCATCACTTGTTTAATGTGGATTATTTGTTTGAAAATCGATAACTTGATTTGTTGAAATATTTTCTGCGGTACAAGTGCTCTTCATTAATTCTTCTATGTCATTTTTGATTGGTTCTTCTGCTTGGATTTACAATTGTTGAATATCAAATATGTTATTTTATTGTTCAAATTTTGTACCTTCACTGATAATATTATACTCTTTCCCATGTCGATTCCACTCAACATAACCAGAAAAATTTTTTATAGAGATTAAATGGTTGTCGACATCTATCATAGTATAGAAAAATATGTTAATACAAAATCTACAAGGGTAAAATCTTATTTGTTGTTTTTTTACTCTTAGTTGCATGCTCTTGAAATTTTCCACACTGCTTTTGTACTCACGAGAACAATTGTCCATTACAATGAAAAAAATGTCAAACTTACTACACATTCATAAGATATTAACACAATTATGTGAATTATTTAAAATATTGATATACAAGTTGAAGAAATAGAAGTAATCTCGTGTGCATAAGTATGACAGCTTTAGTAGGATTTTGCTGGATCGAGTTAAAAGAAGTTTTCATTTTATTTAAAACGTAGCAACTTATCTGAAATATACATACGCACATCAAAATTAAACATAAAAATTGTCATTAAGTAACTAGTTTAAATAAGATTTAAAATAGTGCATCAGAGTTGCATATCCCAAGTTGTTCTTAAATTTACTCAAATAAATAATACAATTAAATAAAAAAACCCGCATCACAACTGACTGTCCCTCCATCTTTTAATAAAATAAGGTAGAATATTATGAGATCATGTTTCATTGCAANATTACAATGAAAAAAATGTCAAACTTACTACACATTCATAAGATATTAACACAATTATGTGAATTATTTAAAATATTGATATACAAGTTGAAGAAGTAGAAGTAATCTCATGTGCATAAGTATGACAGCTTTAGTAGGATTTTGCTGGATCGAGTTAAAAGAAGTTTTCATTTTATTTAAAACATGGCAACTTATCCGAAATATACATACACACATCAAAATTAAACATAAAAATTGTCATTAAGTTTCTAGTTTAAATAAGATTTAAAATAGTGCATCAGAGTTGCATATCCCAAGTTGTTCTTAAATTTACTCAAATAAATCATACAATTAAATAAAAAAACCCGCATCACAATTGACTGTCCCTCCATCTTTTAATAAAATAAGGTAGAATATTATGAGATCATGTTTCATTGCAACATTATGATTTAAATGCAATCATTCAGAGGGTTGAAGCATTGTTTGATCAAAGGGTTTCAAATTACATTGGCTAGACATGCCATGAATAAGACTAAAATTTATCTTTACTCTGATTTGTTCATTGAGCATTAAACAAGGCATTTCAAATGAGTTTTTTTTCTGTAGTTTACTGATCTATATGATTTTCCATCATTGGCTATTAAGTATTTTTTTTTTTTTCTTATATATAACTTTTCTGTATAATTCTTCATAATCGCCTACTATTATTCACCTATAATTTTCTAGTTATAAAATTATGCTTAAATTTTTTTTTGGAAAATACCTACGAACTAGATCAACTTAAGTCTTGCATCAAACTTTAAAAAAAAGAATTCGACATTAAGCCAGCTAAACATGTTTTTTTTGAAAAGAAAGACCTGTAACAGAAGGCTAGAGAAGCAAAATGGCTAGAGAGTAATAATTTACCAAGGAAAAAAGGATATTGCCATCTCACACAACTCTCTGCAACTGATAAAGGAAGAGGAAAAGCAACACACAACCTAAGGATCAGTTTTGCAATTGGTTGGCAAGCTAATTGCAAGAGGAAAATAGCATTAAACAGTCAAAGAATTTATATAATGTGTACATTTTTTTTTATTTATATGAATAGATTACCTAGGTAATTACTTAATTTCAATTTTCTTAAACAGAAGGAAAAGAATCAAAACAAATAGTAAAACTAATGGCAGTTCACAAACTGTAAACTATAATCAAATCTAATATAGAGTAGAATATCCATGACAACTAAATGACTTGATGGCCTGCTCCCTCTTCCAAAATGAAGAGAACTCTGCTTTTAAGTGCTTAAATCTTGTTATCACTGGAGATAATATGACCAATTTTTTTACAAGTAATACACGTGTCACTTAAGGCGTACATCCTAACCAATGTAGTAAGAATGATGAACATCAAGTGATCTAACCGTAATCTCATGTCACAACATTGTTCATTCTATTCAATGTCAAACTGGCCTGGAGTTGATGAAAGAACAGCATGTGTGAGAGAACAAGCACAAGATACTGATAAAGTAGAAGCAAACACTCCATCTGAGGAAGCTTTTATAAAGTAGAGTAATTGTACTCTCATCATTTGTTGCTTCAACATTTCATCAACTTGAGATTTTACCTTCTGCTGGGGATATAAATGATCATCATGATATTTATGCACATGTATGAGTTCAGATTTTAGGCTTGTAACTGCAAAAGAATTAAGTGCTATGTATTTAAATGACCGTTTTTTTACATTCATTGTTTTGATGCTAAATTTATATCATATTTATAAATGTGGAGTTATAAATCAATGTTTCAAGCTGCACGATTTTGAATTAATCTGATTTCAAGTTTCATTTGTATATGTTTGTTTGTGATATAAAATATTTAGGTGTTTTAAAATTAAAAATAAAATTTTCGTGTGAGATATGTAAATATATAAGAAATGAGTGGTGTGTATGTAAATCTTACTTGATTTTAATGTGATGAATTGCAAATGATGGAAGACAGTTTTTTATGCTGCACAATTAAGCAATGAACAAGATAAAGCTCTTATTTTGTTGTCGCTAACTCTTAGTTTCCATTTATGATGTTAAATTTTTAATTTATATTTCCAACAAAATCGGTAATGTTATGGTACAAACAAATAACTTAAGAAGATGTTAAAGTTCATTTGTTGGTTGTCATAGGAATGATTATGTGCTCTAACAAGTTATTTGAAAAGCTAAAAAATTCGAACTCATCCTTCCCAAATGTCTAGTAATTGCGGCAAAGAGGCTTAACTTCTTCAATGATTTCAGGTTGAAGCGGAGCAGAAGGAGAAGGATCGATCGATGTATATGATCCGACTATCTTGTGGTTGCGTAGCCAGTGGCGATCCGATCATTGCCTTCCCACTGTTGGCTTTGAACGCGGCGGTATCGTGAGGTTTCAATCACCAACATGAGAGGGTCGGGAGCCAGCCGTGATCGCGTTGTTGCCTTCCCACAGTTTACTCGATGATATTGCTAGGTTCTGTTTACTAGGCGATGATTTTGGGCAAAATCTGAAGAGGGCCGAAATAATTAGATCGAGAACTAGCTAGGTATATTATTAGGGCAAAATGGTGGGAAAATAGAGCGGGAGAATAGGTGTGGAATAGAAAAAAATTGAACATAAAATATTTTTGTGTTGTTTTACCTGTTTTTAATACTGTTGTGCTAGTAATGTAATGATAATGAGACTTGTTATTGGTGCAAAATTTTATTCAAAGCCTATCCTTTTTATTCTATAATTCTGTTATTTCTCATCCTTCTTTATTTCTAACAACTCATCTAGAGTCATGTATTTTTGTTTCAAAATACCCATTTTGTTCCTAAAACATTCTAAACAATTGGTCTACCTACCCCTCATGCATTATTTCCAAACAAATTTACTTAATATTTCTTCGGTAGTTACTATTCTATATTCATGAGATAATCCATTTTAACTTCCGCGGAATGCTATGTGGCTCACTTCTTATTCGAGTGTACTTTTTATATTAACTCTAACAGTTGGATCAATTAACTTATACATTTGGGTAACTCGACACATATTTCCATTCTTTGGGAAGTCATTCTTTTTCTTTTTCTTTTAACTAAACATTTTTCTTGTTTAATATGATATCCTCATTTATATCACTTTCTTTGATCTGATTTTAAATATAAGGCTCATCAAATATAACATTTGTTGATAATTCTATAACCAAAGTTATTTATGTAGGTACCCTATGAAGTTTTCGTGTATAAGAGTAACCCAATAATTTTATTTCATTATATTTTGCATCAGATTTTCTAAATTTGATTTTTCCAATTAGGTGCAAAATACTTGCACTTAAATACATGTAATGAGCCAATTTTTGTGCCATACCCTTTAAGTGGTAATGTATTTTATTCAACTTTGGGCAATTGTTTGCTCTTTTTAAAATATAGTTGACAATGTTTACAGCTTCTTCCTAAAATACTTTGATTGATTTTTTTTAAACAAATCGCAGGCTTTTGTTCTTTCTCTTAGCAATTGCATTCCATTAAGGAGTTCTAGGTATATGGAAATTATATGAAATCTCTATCTTGTTACAGAAAGTCTCAAACCACTCATTTTTATATTCTACTTGACGGTCACTATGAATTTTAGATACCAAATAACTCATTTTCTCTTGGATCATATTTTAGATGTATTAAATTGATCAAATGTTTCAATCTTTTGTGCTTAAAAACTTAATCTAAGTAAATCTAGTGTATTCATCCGCCATCATAAACCCATTTGACTTTTCTCCAAAACTTATGATGCTGGTTTGCCCCAACAAGTTCTATTGTAGTATTTATATGTCGCTAGATGTGATGATGATGTTGAGGGTCTGAATAGGTGCTTAAACTTGTTTCCCTAATTGAAATGCATCACACAGGTGGTCATTGTTGTACTTCAGCTTAGTTTACTCTCCAACTAAAGTTAAATGACTGATTTTCGTAAGGGTTTGCATGTAACATGACACAATCTTCTATTCCATAGCCATGAATCATTTTATTTTATTTTCAAGAAGCATATTTGACTGCATGCGCTAATTTCAATTTTCTTCCAATATTTTTTTGCTATCAAAATTTTAACATATAAATAATAAATAGAAATTCAACATCAAAATTTTTGTTACACTTAACTAATGCCAAGTTATGTCTTCAACCATTTACTAGGGCACCTTTTTAATTATAAAGTTGATTTTCCCTATGTACATTATCATTTCTTATCACATTTTGTGATGTATTGCCGCTTAGTGTTACCTTTTTCACCTTCCTTGGATTCAAATGCTATAAATTTTAATTTATCACTAGTTTTGTGCATCCCCTATCTGGGCACGACACACCTCTGTTAGTTTTGTTATGATGATATATATCTACACAAATACATTAAGTATTGATTTTTGGGACCTAATATCTTTTAAGTTTACTAAGCATTGTTGATTCTATAATGTTATGATGGCAAATCTAACTTCTAGAGATCTTTGATACATGGTACTCATGTGTTTTTTGTGATTGAACATGTAAGATTTCTAGATGAGGCCTTCCTATATAATGTATGCGAGTGAGATCTGCAGACTTTTTTAGTTTAACATCCAATAATCATTTCCCAAAGCGAATTAGTTTATCTTAACCTGTAGGAAATGGGTTCAAGCTTTCCCCTGCCCCTTTTCATCAATGGACTCCTGATGTAAACGAAGGAGTGTGGTTCGTTCGACAAATTCCTACCTCTATATTTATCTCTCCTATTTTTGTTTGTCTTTTTCAAAACTCCATAGACATGCAGAAGATAAATGATATCCCCACTCAGACCAAGATATCTCTTTTATCAAAAGTTTCTTGTGATCTTTTTTGTTCAAATATCAAATAACAATTAAGGTAATCATTGAACCAGAGCAAAGGAATGAACCAAAGACAATACTAACAAGAACGTTGAAAGAGATAGATATCAAAAGTCAGCTCCGACGGAAATAGTTGATGCCCCTTTTTTGCTTATGAGATAGAACGTCCCTTCTTTTGCTTATTCCTTCTTATGCTTGAACTAGAGCCAACTATCCCATTCTCATTGGAAGTGATTCCTGCTTGCCTAACTCTTTCTTTGGGCATTCTACGATGAGAATTTCTTCATGTAATGCTTTATATTGTATATAAATTTCAGGACTTTTTTCTACTAGTTATCTTTCTTACCTATTCTTGCTCATGCAATGAGGTTTTATGCTCCTCATCCAAACATGCAAAATTCTTTTTTAAGGTTTCATGTTTCTTTCTAAGCATATTAAAGCTCTGATACTTTTTTTTAAGCCGTTAAAAAGAAATCTTTATATGAGAGATCATTTTCTTGGGTAGTTTTTAAATTTTTTGGATCATCTTTAGCAATTAAAAATATATTGTTGATCGCATATTCATGTTCACTAGCTAATTAATTTATCCCTAAGGTCATCCAAAAATGCATATGAAATTTTTTTGTATGAGAGATCATTTGCTTGAGTAGTTTTTGAATTTTTTGGATCATCTTTAGCCATTAAATTATATTGTTGATTGCATATTCAGGTTCACTAGCTAATTAATTTATACCTGAGGTCATCCAAAAATGCATATGAAATTTCTTTTTAAGCCTTATTTGTGCTTTAGTTTTTCTTTTTAAGTTGAGTTTTTAATATTTGAGCAGTATCACTTGATGTAATCTGCTTTCCTATTGATTTCATTAATCATTATTGGATTTTTGATTACCTTACCTTTCTCCTTCCCTTCCTTTCGTCACTTAATTATTATTATTATTATTATTATTATTATTATTACTATTATTATTGTTATTATTGAGAAAAGAGTAAACTTTCTGGTAATTAGAATCACAGCTTCATCATTTGATCTCTCATTGCTATGAGATTTGTGAATATCAGTGCAATTAGTTTTTCTTTCTTTTTCCTAGTTGCATCTTTCATTCACTTTTCGGTTTATATGTAACAAGAGAATCAAGTAAATGGTCAATAGAATAAGTAGTTGAAGTTCTGGACTCAAAAATAATTTTAACCCTTTTGTCCCATTAATGAAGCAGACATTTAATAGTTTTAGTGACTTCCTATGCATTATTATACTTTTTAGTAAATGTATGCAATGATATAACAATTTTAGTAAATTTCTTTACCTAAATAAAATGCTCTCATTTAACTATGCTTAAATTTTTTTAATGTAAGATCAAATAACTTCATTGTGCTTTCGTGAGTATCCCATATTTCTATACTTGTTGACTAATACAATTCTTTGATTTTACGATGTAGAAAATTTAGTTTAAGCATTTGGTTTTCAATTGTTTAAACTTGCGCTCTTTTTTATCAATTCACTAAAAGGAATATCTACATAATTTTCATGTTTGAAGTAATTTGGAGTGGTATATACTTGTATTAGATTTGAAATGTGATAACTTATAGATTAAATGAAGGTGTCCATTCTAACTTTTTGGAAGTAAAAAGTAATGTCATCAAATGGTGGTCATCGAATGATAGAATATTATTCCATAGTGATCAAACTTTTTGAATGTGCCAAATATTTGTATTTTAGGTGGTGAAACATTCAAGCAAAAAACCTTGTTGTGATTCTGATTTTTGAAAAATATTTTTGAACAAGAAGATATTATTTTTCCTTTGATTTTGAAAAGCAAATAGTATCTATGCAAGAAAATTTATTTTTATTTTGTTTTCTTATTTTGAAAAAAAAACTCAAATAATATTCAATCAAAATATTTAGTTTTTTTTAAGATCAGCAAGAGCAATTTTATTTCTGATTTCCTTTTCATATCACCAGCTTCTTGAATCAAAATTATTTTATTACATTATTCTAATACCATTTATCACTTATAAAATCTATGTAATCATATTTAGTGTGTTATTTTTGAATAAAAAATTTAAAGAGGAAGATTTTATTTTTCTTTTCTTTCTGCAAGAAACAAATTATATTTAAGCTAGATAATAATTTTTTTCATTCTTCTGAAACAATCAAATATTACTCAATTAAGATAATGACTTTATAAGATCCTTAAGAATAAGTTAATTTTAAATTTTTTTAAATATTTTTCACAACCTAAGCTTCCTGAATTAATGGTTCCTCTATCAAATAATTCAGATATCATCTTTCAAATGTAAGATCTATATCATCATATTTTTTCTCACTTTACAAAGCAGCAAGTAGATGATGCATGCCATGGACGAAAACAGAAGAAGTCCAGATTGATGTATAATGTCTCATTGTCAATGACTTACATTTACTTGTGTCCTCTTGAGATTTTCATTATTTTCTCCATCTTCCATGGCTATCTCCTTCATAGGTAATTTATAAACTGACACTCTTTCAACTCCCACTGAGACAAATGCTACTTCAGCGCACCAACTAGCAATGTCATCTTTACAAAATCTTTAGAAATATATGAACACTGATAAACAATAGCTTTCAAAACAAACAGATACTCAAACGATGAGGATCATAAGGTATTAAGATGAGGTAGGTACCTACCAATAAGTGCAATATTACGAAAGATTTATTTTTAGGGTTGCTAATGGTGCCTCATCAAGAAACCTCTATTCTCTCTAGTATGTCACTCTCTCTTTTATCATATTTACAGTTTGATAAGAAAATCCAGTTATTATATTTTTAGCTTAATTACCTTAATTTTATTTTAAAAATTAGATTTTTGATTGATCATATAGTACAATATTGGTTGGTATGATTAGTTCACTTAGATTTATTTCCAAGTTGCTAAAGTTAAACCCTTGATTGTGATAATTAACGGAATTAGTAGTATATTATGATATATATTGTATAGTATGATTGTTTACATTTTGAATTATCCTAATTAAGGAAATTAAGGGAATTAGTAGTATATTATGATATATATTTTACACTTGGAGATAAAATGCAAAATGAATATATCCGTGATAGGGTTGGTGTAGCTCCAGTGGCAGATAAGATTAGAGAGAGACATCTTAGATCATTTGGTCACATTAAATGTCGACCATCTGATGAATCAGTTAGGAAAGTAGATGTTTTAGATTCAACTTATGTTAAGAAAGACAGGTGTAGACCTAAAAAGACTTGGGTATATTATATAAAATATGATCTTAATCAATTAGAATTAAATGAAAATATGACACTCAATAGGACGCAATGGAGAAAAATAATTCATGTATCTGACCCCACTTAGTGGGATAATGGTTTGTTGTTAAAGGAAATTTGAATTGTATGCAAGGAGAAGATCATTATTTTGATTCTACTGTATGATGAACATGATGGAAATAATTGATATTATGATTCGTAGGAAAATCAATATCTTTTGTATTCAAGAAACTAAGTGAGTTGAAGAAAAGGCTAAGGAGA
>NEWO01000423.1:413388-438308 GCA_003013225.1 Phalaenopsis aphrodite | reverse complement strand
CCTGACAGGCAGCTCAAGGCCACCCCGGCAGCTTCACAGCACTCCCTTCTAATAGACAGGCAGGCCTTACACCCATGTACAGACACGGAGACATTCAAAATCCACAAAAAGCTTACGTTTTTTTAAATCCCCAAAACCGCGAGCGGTGGCCAAAAGATGCGAGAATAAGGGATTTAATGAAACTTTTACAAAAGCGGCGAAGCCCAATTCAGTCAAAAAGGACAAAATTTGCGAACCAAACGCGAGCGCGCGCCCGCGCCTGAGTGCCCGCACGCCTGCGGGCCCACGCCTGCGACCCCATGCTCGCGCGCGCTTGCGCCCGAACCCTCGTGCCCGCGCGCGCGCCCGCGCATGCCTGCGTGAATACGCGCGCCCATACATGAGCTTGTATGGGGTCTTACACCATAAGATACAGCCAGAAGTGGGAGTTCTTAAAGTAGTCTGGTAGGCCCACAAGGCTTCTAATAGTTTGTTGTGATAATCCATTTTGTTTTCATCCAGTGTTTTCTTCAAAATCTGCACCAGTGTCTTGTTGAAGGCTTCTGCCAGACCATTTTCTCTGAGATAGTAAATCTTAGTCGTTGCCTCAACACTCGAATGGCCATGAGGCAACAGTTGGGTGTAGTACATTCAGAGGCTGGTGTAAGTCCATGCCCCAACATTCGAATGTCCATGCCCCAACACTCAAATGGCCACGAGGCAACAGTTGGGTGTAGCACATTCAGAGGCTGGTGTAAGCACCCCATGCACTTGGCATTGGTGACATCTTCTGGCTGTATCCATGCAATTGGACATCATTGCTGGCCAATAATACTTGAGCCTTTTGATCTTCATTTTCATTTTTGGCCCTGATTGCTAGCCCTGTTTGGCGACAATTTTATTTCATCCAGTGTTTTCTTATGAGAAAGCATGTAATGTCTAAGCTTTTGGGCAATGAAAATTAATGTCAGACAATGTTTCTTAATAGATAGATACCTTATCTATGTCAGTATTAGACGGTGACTCAAGTAGTAGAGTGCATTTTCTTTACCCTCATCATTGACTTGGGCTAACAGGGCTCCGAGAGAGTCATCCAAAGTCGTGGTATAAAGTATCAATGATTTCCCTGGGATAAGGGCTGCCGAAATATGAGGTGTCATTAAATATTGTTTAACGTCCTCAAAGGCCCGTTGGCATATCTCTTCCCAAATAAATTTGGCATCCTTTTTAATTAATGCCGAGAAAGACTGACACCTACCTGAGAGATTAGAAATAAAACGTCTCAGATATGCCAACTTCCCCTGGAAGGAACGTAGCTGTTTCATGCTTTTAGGAGGAGGCATTTCCAAGATAGCTTTAATCTTATCCGGGTTGATATCGATTCCCCAATGACGGACAACGAATCTCAGAAATTTCTCAGAGGTAACGCCAAAGGCGCACTTTAAGGGATTCATTTTAAGGTCATATCGTCGCAACTGTTCAAACATGATCCTCAAGTCATACAAATGGTTTATTTTTTGTTTGCATTTGATGGCCAAATCATCCACGTAGCATTCTACTTGGTTGTGAATGAGGTCATCAAAAATCTGTCATTGCAAGCTGATAAGTTGCTCCGGCGTTCTTTAGGCCGAACGACATCACTGTGTAGCAGAAATTTTCTAATCAGTGTTCTGAAGGTTGTAAGTGCTGCATCCTCGGGAGCCATCTTGATTTGTTTGTATCCCAACGATCCGTCCATGAAGGAGAAAATTTCATGTGTTGAAGCGATATCCACCATCATCTCTAGTATAGGTAAAGAAAACTCGTCTTTTGGACAAGCCTTGTTCAAATCTCTGAAGTCGACACAAATGCAGATCTATCCATTTTTCTTCTTAACAGGTACAATATTACCCAACCATATGGGATATTTTTCTTCTTTTACAAAGTTGGCATCTATCAACTTCTTCAGGTCAGCGATGACTTGTTGTTCTATTTTAAGGTGCATTCTCCTGGGAGCTTGTTTTAGAGGGGTTGTATTCTTGTCCACCCAGAGTTTATGGACTACAACCTTTGCTGACAGACCTGACATTTCATTGTAGCTCCATGGGAAGCAATCTTTGAATTCTGTTACAAGTTTGACCAGTTGTGAAGATTCTTCATCATCAAGTAGAGAACTTATAAATGTAGGACGGGGTTGTTCTTCAATCCCGATGTTAATCTCTTTCAATTCATCGATAGTAGATTTAATTTTCTCCTCAATTTTTGGCAGAGCATCTTCTATTGGTTGATCAGTAGAGTCATCATCTACATCGAGACAATCCTCTTCTGACTCACTAGTACCAACCATGCAAAATTTAGAATCATCGACTGGTCCAACTATACCAAATCTGAGACCTTCTTTTGAATTTAGAGTTTGAATTTTAGCATTCCATAGTTTTTTAAAATGTTGAAATTTATCTTTTGCCATTTGTTTTGGTAAGTGTCCCTGTTGAGGTAACCAAAAGGCAATTCCATTAATTCATTAGAATCAACATCCAAATTTACATGTTTTTCAAGCACAGTAGAGGTAGAAGCACGGTAAAATTTAATCGGCTATGAACCAACGCTACAGACTTTCTTGACGTCTAAACTCTTGACCTTTTGAGGGAGAATCGAAGTAAGGGTCATAGCATTCATACATTGTTTCAAATTCATTCCTTTCTGTATCTTCTAGGAATATCTTGTACTGAGCATTTTTTTGTCTTGTTATCAATATCTCGTCTTCAGAACTGTCTTCCTCATCAATGTTGATTATTGGTCTAGTCCATTAAATAACTAAATTGATCTTTCCTCGTCCACGTCCCCGACCTCGACCTCGGGTGCGTGAACTAGAAAAACCTCCACCAACTCCTTGTAAAGGAGTGGTAGAAGTTTGTTGAAGCGGAGTTCTTTGGCTTCCTCTCTGTGTTTCTTCTAAATCTTCATTTTTATTTGTCAAAATCTCATGCAAGAAGACACTCTTCTTTGGAGGCGCATAGTAGGCAGCATCTTCATGGACACCAACTTCATGCACTGAAAATGGTTGTAGATCTCCCTTGATGCAATTTTCTTAACCATCTTTGCGGTAATTGATGCACTGGTGTAGATATGATGGAACCATATTGTGCTCATGAATCCATGGTCGACCCAATAGAGCGTTAAAAGAAGTCTCGACGTTGATGATATGAAATTTAGCGGTTGTTATGAGTTCTCCAACCTTCATAAGTAATGTAATTGATCTGAGGGCTCTTTCTCCCTTTTTGCTGAATCATCTTAACATCATCTTATCGGTTGTAAGCTCTTGAGCTTCAATATCCAAATAGGCCAATGTTCATAGGCTCATTAAGTTAAGAGATGCCCCAGGATCCACTAAAGCTCTAGATAACACAAATGTGCCAATGTTGACGGAGATGTAGAGCGGACGGTTGTGGTCGGCAGTACCGAACAGTAAGTCTTCATCTGTGAAGGTTACCCTGACTGTTCTCTCAACAAGCAAACTTCATCTGAGGATGTGCTAGCCAATTGAGTTAAGCAAATTTCTTGATCAAGCAAAGCTGTAACCAGAGATTCTCTCATCTCCTTTGACAGGATCAGAGCGTCGTAGATGCTTAGTCGGGCAGGCAACTTCCTAAGATGAGCTAGCACATTGTAGTCTATTTTTTAGGATACTCTAATTTTATAATGATCATGTCGTTCTTCCACAGATGGAGGTGGGGGTATCTATTCTTGAGTCATTATCTATTTTCCTTTATCTATTGGAGCTATTCTTGGTGGTAACATTTTTCCGCTCCTTAAGTTAACTTCTGTGATTTCTTCTTCTTAAGATATCATTGTTGAATCTTCCAATGTCTTTTCCTCTTCGTCGGAAAGATCTAAGTTGATGGCAAGCGGTGCATCGTGATAGTCGAGAAGTGGCTCCTCGTTATCGGTGCTGCCGTAAGCAATATCATTGATGTCTTCTTTGGACTTGACAACGGGTTCATCAGACTCGAGTATGATTTGAGGATCATTTTGGGGATCGAGAACACAGTTAGCTCGGTCATAATCAGTTACGTTATCACCAGAAACAGTCAAAACGTAGCCAAAATCACAATCATTATATTCATAAGACCCCAGAGGGACAAAAAGATAATCATACAAAGTGAAGGGTTCGAGGATCTTCGTCCCCAAATCTCAGATAACCAATTTAGTAGAGGCAGCCCCTATCCTACCCCTCGTGCTATCAATCTTGACAGTGACACTTTTCTTCTTCTTGTTCTTTGTCCTTGACGATGAATGATCTCCTGATGAAACCTTCATCTCGGGACTCTGAATGGGTGCTTGTTTTGATGCACACTGGATTTTGTTCAGTATCTTCTTGGATGATCTGCTCCAGACCTTATTCCATTCTTCTTCGGTATTTGTTGAAGCTTGTTTCAATGAATCATGTATGTGATTAAGTACCCTCTTGAGTTCATCCCAAGTTGTACTCCATCCATCTGTTCCAGTATACGGATCGATTGGGGAGATTGGCTAGCCGAAATCATGTTTATCAACTTTTTTCAGGTTCTTTTAAATATTCTTTCAGGATTGTAATGTTCTCTTCCTTGAGGTTCTTCTCGAGTCAGTCCTTAAAGACGAAACACTTGTCTATTGTGTGCCCAAGAAACTGGTGGTATGGGCAATAATTTTGTTCATTCTTCTTATCCACCTCTTCAGGTTTCATTGGATAAGGTAGTTTGAATTATGGTTTCTTCATCAGGCTTTTGAATATTTTAGGTATGACTTCATCCTTGAAAGAATACACAACTTTCTGTCGCTCTAACAGGGATATTATTTTACCTACTGTTCGAGGTGATCCCTCCTTAGGCGGCCGTTGGTTGGATTCACTGCTCTATTTCTAAGAGTATTGAGATGAAGACTGGCGATGTTCTTCTGCATATATCTTTATCGACTGTTTTCCTTTGTGGACAGTCTCGACTACTCATGATTTCTTTTCGAACACTCTGGTCACCTTAGCCTTTTCATGTGGCTCCATGTGCTTCATTTCTTCTTGATGATTGTTGGTTTTACTCAGTAGCTTCTCAAAGGATTTGATGGTGAGTCCCTTAAGCACGAAAGCCACTGGCCCATGATTGCTCTTGAGTAGAATCTCAATCTCTTGATGTTCCTGTTGCTACGGTTTACATTTCTTGCTAAGGTTTCTCCACCTCAAAATATAGTCTGCGTAAGTTTTGCTAGCCTTTTGTTTCTCCATCATGATCTCTCCAATAGACACATGATGTTGCGCCCCGGAAAATCTTTTCACAAATAAATGTTCTAACTCAGAAAATGTTTTAATTGACCGGTTGGGCAAGTCAGCGTACCAGTCAAAAGCAATTCCTCACAAGCTGCTGACAATTTGCTGGCAGAGTAGAGCTTCATTATTCCTCGTGTTACCATAACTGGCTCGGAAATGTGTTATGTGTTGTATGGGATTTACAGTCCCATTGAATATCTTAAAGTTTGGGGCCACAAAACCCTTATGGAAAGGCAAGACATTAAACTCTTCTGGGTAAGGCACAGACCTTAGATTGGGCTAAGGCGTCCTGCACTTGTTCAACCATTTTGTTGAACTCCTTTTCTGGCATGGCACTTAATGGAGAATCTTTCTTTGGATGCTCATCTTTGTCTGCTGAAGTAGCCTATCTTCTTTCATCTGTGATGTGTATGATTTCTGGCTGATTAATCTCTGGAGAAGCCAATCTCGGTGCTTGTGATTTCCCGTGAATGGTGGTCATGGCGGTCATAGCTATAGTCATCTCTTATATAATTTTCTCCAGTAGACTAACTTGCTCGTCCCTTAGGAGGACAACCCTACGCAACTCATCTACGATGTTCTCTTTACTGTGAGGTTGAGCCTCGCGCGCAGATGTGGTAGCTTTGGTTTTGATCACAAGGACATTCATGAAATCCTCCTCTAGGTAATCATTGTAATCAAAATCTTCATTGTCACTATTGATGGAAACTCCGTGCTCTCAAGCTAACTCAAAAATCTCAATCCTGAGTTTCTCAACTTTCTCTTCAATTATTGATTCCTTGATTGCTTTGAGATTTGCAGGATCCTGATGGACATCCTCTACTTGTTCCTCCATCTCGCTGGTTATTGTCACGACAATGTCAGATATCTCAGACACTGATTTTACTTCCTATTTTGCAGGCTTACTAAACTATATTGGTCAGCAACCTTGGGTACCCATACCCTCTTCATTTTCAACGATAATGTCTCAGGATGGGGCGTCTTAGTAGAACATCGGTATGTCGAGGGAAGGTATGCTCCCTGTGGTATTGACTGGATACAGTGTCAGGTAATCACTTTATCTTTATCTCTAGGATTGTAGAAATGACAGGTAAGATCTTCGGACCCAGTTTTGACATAATCGGTCGATGGCCTGTGGTTGTGGTGGCAGTATGATCAGTAGTAATGACTGCGGTATCAACTCTGTTCTCTAAGCAGAGCCAAATAGGAATACGAGTAAGAGGTGCTTCAGTTTTCTTATAGGATTGTCTGGCAGATTTGACACCTTTCAAAATTTCCTTCTTCACGCGAGGGGTATTTGCATCTCCCACTCGTTTAAGTAACTTGCTAACCAAACATCCTTCTTTGGTAGCAAGCCTTCTAAAAATTGCGCTAACTTGAGTGATAGGAATGAACTTCTTTTCTTCCTCACTGTGTCCACGAAGTGATGGTAATGTGGCAGCGATCCTCCGGATACTCTCATATCGATTAGTATCTGTCAGAGGATGGAATCTACTCCCTTGTAGGAGTGAATAAATTTTCGATAGCATTTCTTCATCTTGATGAAGCTCCTTCTCAACGGGTGTCTTCTCAGAAGCCAGGGCTTTGATAGCCCTCAGAACCTTTCTGTTGCGGTTCCTCCTTTGAGTTCAGGTTAGTGATACAGTCTTTGAGCTTGACTCGATTTAAAAAACGAGTGGTGGGAAAGTTAATCCCTTGGTCGGATCTTTAACAATCATCTCTTCCTTCCCCTTAGCAGCAGCGGGGATAGTAGGTTTGGCGGGTGCCGTGACGACAATAGCTTTAGCCTTGTTGCAGGCAGGGAAGTCTTGAAGGCAGTTCAAACTGAATTTTGCAGACGGTTCTCGTATTTCCGGAGCAGCGATCTTCAGTACCACAAATGGGGCTTTCCCGAGGATGACCTCGAGATCTTCGAATCAGGCTCCAAACTTGATGGTAGGAGTGACGTTACATGCGCTACGTTCCATTAGCAGGTTGCAGGAAAAGGTCAGTGTTGGGTAGGCCATTGCAACAGGCTTTAAAACAGAAGGTTTTCAGGGTTAGCTATATGGCCAAAAAAACCTTGTACTTCTTAATGCAAGCACTAAAAGTTGAGGTTGATCTATAGACCAGGCAGGCCTTCATTTATGGGTATTTAAAATTTTGTTTAAGAAAAATTAAGAGGTGTAAAATTTAATTAATGCAAGAAAGTTTTAAAGTGCGCGCCACACAACAAGATTTGGTTTAATTTGCGGAATAGCAAATCACATTTTGAAGGGAGATGTGAAATATTTTAGGACCCAGTGCGGGACCTAATTAGTGGCAGAAAATGCCCAGGTGGAACTAGTCCACTGACACACCTATTGGGGATCCGGCCCCATATAAAAATTTAAGGAGTCCTTAATGTCCTTCTAAACCCCTCTGTTAAAAAATGGTTGAACAGCTAGTCTTGAAGTCCAAGGAGTTGATTGTACCTCCCAAAACAAAAATAGGTAAAGTTTGTCAACGTAAGAAGGGTAATTTGGTTCAAGAGGGACATGGACACATTACCGATGTTTGAAGATAATATTTCTTGATTTATATGGAGAGAAAAGCATGGCCCTAGCAGAGTCGCCAGAAGCTGTCGGCGCTATTTCAGGGGTTTGTGGGGGAGTTACCCATAAGAAGCTGTCGGTCACCAAAATCGAAATCCCGTCGCCCGCTTCGGAAGGACGTTGAAGTATGAAATTAAACTGACCCCATATTTTTCATAGTTTAAAATGGTACCTCAAATCTTGTACCTATCCGAAAGGATAAACACAAGACTTAAGGATGAGGCTCGATCAAATAAACTAAGGAAAGTATGACACCGTTTGGTCTGCGAAACCTTTGTATTTGCCGACAAGTTCCCCTATTTAATATAAAGGATTAAATAGGTTTTATATTAAGCTGTGTTTGGACATCCTTCCTATAAAGACAAGCTCCTATAGTTAATTACATCTTAAATGACCAAAGTCACTTAACAAGACTCTCGATAAAAATTAGGAAATATTATCTTCAAGGAATTTCAAAGGGTAGGACTCTTCAATGAAATTTGACGTAGAGGTGTGAAAGGGGATTGGTTCAAATTTGGAACATTTTATTATAGAATCCAAAGGAGGAAGAACTAGGGGATGTCATGGATCCAGAGGAGAACCCCGGTGACTTCCCGAGCTATTTTAATGTTTGGCTTCAATTTAGAGGAGAAAAAATTAAGTGTTTCATCCTGCCAATTTTATTAGTTAGGGCTTACATTCATGTAAAAGATCACACAAATAGCTTAGAATATGTGAGGATTTAGGTCGTGACAAATGACAACTTCGAAATCCTAAGACGAGTTAGGGCTTATATTTTATAGCAGAGCAAAGCCCTAAAGATGATGTGAGGATTTACGTTGCATAAGCAAGCAACCTCGAAGTCTTATGGCTTTGTTGTTTAATTCTAAGGGAGGAAGATTGGTTTAGCTGGAGAAGACATGTTTTGATGTTGAAGATGGCTGTGCTGCCGACCCTGCTAGCTCCAAGTTCCTCACCACGACGAGTTTGAGTTTTATAGTGTGTCAAGTTATAATATCAAATCAAGTGGCCATATGGTTGAAGTTCTTTAAATTTTATGAGGGCGTTTTAAAGTTGATTAGAGTGAAACCAGTTAAGATCTTATGGTTCCCTAATTCCGACACCATTATTTTCTATTGGATTTACTTAGTGCAAATGAACTTACTAAACCCAACTTAATGAGTTCCATAATTTCATTTAAACCGTGGGAAGCCTCGTTAGCAATCGTAGGTTACCTCCTCCGAGGGATTCCCCATCATCCAATAGAGACATCTTAATTTAGTTGCAATTGTAGTTTTATGTGATGTTTCTGGTCAAATCTTGAGTTGTTTTATATTTTGATTGTTGTGGCGGTGGATTTTATCTTGGTTGATTTTAGTTTTGGTTTTGGGCTTTGGTTTTGGTTAACATGCATGTTTATATTGTTTTCATACATGTAGGTAAATGTAAGTATAAAAAAAGAAAAATGTAAGCATAAAGAGAAGCATATAAGGAAAAGGCACAAGAGAGACGATACTATAAACCGTAAAAGCGTACCTGGTGAGTCTTCTCGTTCAACCACCTGAAACTTAAAAATGGATGTGAGTGAATTTATGAATAGCAGGAAAAGTAAAGTTCTGGTGGTTTTCCTAACTCTATGTTGTAATTTGGTGAGTTCTTAAAAGTTTAATTAAGGATGATTTCATTGAGCAAAGTATATTAAGTTTAATAGACCTCTGGGGTATCCATCAAGTTAGAAGGAGGAAGCAGGTCCATGCCTCCCTCTCACCAACTGGTGAAAAGCCTCGAGTCCATTTAAACTTATTATGTTGTTTAATGGTTCATCCCGTGAACACTTCTAATGCTTAGTAAACATTGATGTCATAATTATCCCTAAGAAATGCGTAATTATCATTTATCATTTAATTTAAAAATTATGTGAGTGAATTTCCTTAATGGGCAAGTTGGTGTAACCTGAACATTTAGCCAATTTTTTTTAATTAGGCTTAGTTGTGTTTCAAGGATGTTTGATTATGTTATGTTTATTTCTCTAATCCTCATTTAGTCACTTTTGATTTGGCCTAAGTCACCACTAAGCCCCTAAGACTTAGGTTAGTGTCTTAATTAGTTTTGAAAAAGTTAAGTTTTAAGTGGCCATGATTCATAATTTGAATTTTTATTTGAAAATAAAAATAGGGGTATTAAATTCATTAATTATTGACTTCAAAAGTCATACCCCTAAGTCCAGGATCATTTAATTTTAATAAACTTCCAAATCTTAATAATTTAGAATTTTATTAACTTAATTAAGAAAGTGAGATTGGTTTCTACCAATTAACCCCTTGTGTTCCAAACATCAAATAAATTGATTAAGATCAGAGGTTGCCCATTTCCCTATTTGACTTAAGCCTAAATGTTAATTAAGACTAAATCTCCAAAATTACACATTTGCCCCTAAGCCTCTAACACTTCATAATTTATCAAATTCAATTCAAATGACTTTAAATTTTTTATCCTACCTCATTCATGGGTCAATTAAGACATTAGATTAGAAAATGTAATTTTTCAGAATATAATTTATTTTATATATTTATTTTCATGCAAAAATAGGATTTTTCAAAGAAAATTCCTAACTTGACCAAGGTAAATTTTAAGCCTTTGAATTCTCTACTGGAGGTAGACCTAGACCAGAGAAACCTTTGGACCAAATTTGATGATTTTTTGAATTCTCTGTGATTTATCAAAATTATTTTAAGTTGAAGGTTATTTAATAAAAATAAAATATTTTAAATGATTAAAATTAATTTTTGTGTCCTTGAAAAATCTCTCTAAGGTTAGAAAACCTAGAGGAGCAAATTTCATATTTTTTAGATTTTTCTTTGATTTATTGGAATTATTTTAGTGAAAACTCATTTTTAGCCTTCAAAAATTATTTTTTAGCTTTGAAATTGAATATCTTTATCTAGAAAATCAGGAAAAATATTCTAATTATTCTTAAGTGATTAGGAAGCAATTTAGAACATGTCCATGAATTTTGTTATTTTGTGTTTTTTATGAATTTTTAAATATTTAAAATAGGCTAAAAATCAAGTCTTTATTCTAAATATTATTTTTTTTATAAAATATCTCTGATCGCAGAGAACTCAAATAACTAATTTTCATAATTTTTTGAGTAGTATTTTGATTTTTAAAATCATTTAAGTGTCAAAAGTGGTATTTATCTTTAAAAATCAACTTAAGTTATCAAATGAACTCAAAATATTTTGAATTTTTTGTAGTGAGTTCTCTGGATCATAAACCACAGTGGAGATCAAAAATCAAGTCATTTAAATGTTTATTTTTTCCAAAATTAATTATTTTAGTGATTTAGTATTTGTAAAATTTAAGTGCATTTTAAATGACTTGACCCATGGAGTTATTTCAAAAAGTTTTTCTGGTCATGGTGGAGCTTAAAAAATTTTCTTAGAATTTTCTAATTAATATGCTAATTTTCAAGATTATTTTAAGGAAATAATGTGCAAGAACTTGAAAAATGTCAATCTCTGTATAGGAACATTCTCCGACTTTGGAAAAATCAGAGGATGTTCCCCTTGACAGAGGCTACAACATGCCAAAATTTCAAGCCAAGGTGATGTATCAATATGCATGGAGAATCAAATGATTCCAAATGATGTTTAATGAATTAAAAATGTTTTATGCATTAAATGAACATGGAATTTATTCCACATTATTTCCCTTTGTTCACTGAGCAAGAAGGTATTTTTATTTTATTTTTGTGATTTTTCTACACAAAGTTATGGATTTTTGAAGTTTAGAGAGTTTAAATAAATAGAAAAAGCCCTATTTTTCTACTTATCCACGCGACACCATGTAGATCCTAGGCAGCTTCAAAACTCCACACGACGTGCTCTTATTTGACGTCGTTATCCACGCCAGTAGCCACACGTCCCGTTGTTTATGTAAAGAAGCGATGTCCGGTTTCATCTTGACCATCTATTTGATACAAGCGCGATAGGACGATGCGTCGTCAATGTCCCCAATGGCTTAGGCCGAGAGTCATCCACCTTCAAGGCTTATGATCTCTCTCATTTCTCAACCAAATTAAGTGAACTTTTTTAGATGCTCGTCTATGTGAGGCGAACACATCCATACGGTTAATGTGTCATGAAATCAAGCCCAAGTAAATGGAGAATCAAAATAGGCTTGGGAGGAGGAGAAGTTTTATACCTTTTCTCTGAGAAGGGAGGCTTAAATCAGAGGTGCTCGACACATCCGTTGTGGTCCAAGGAGGTTAGGGATTAAGCCTTTTACTGTGGTGTAAGGCCTAGGTATGAATTTTACCAAGCTCGATTTCAGGTGTTGGTCTAGAGCTATGGTGGAGGCTATTTCAGAGGATAATTTCATGGGGCTTTGTCTTCTCTTACTATTGTGAATTTGTGGGCACAATCAATTGAATTTTGGTTGAGTTTTGAGAGATATCATGTTTCTGCCCTAATTTTTAAGCTCAAAATTAAGGTTATACAGGGGGAATCAAGGCAGTGGAGTGATTGGAGTGGGATGTGGAGATCTCTTGGAAGCTCTGTGAGTGATTTGGGAGGCTCTCTTTGAGAAAAAATTTAGCACCTCACCCATGGTCGTGGAGGTGAGTTTTTATAAAAATGGTCATGGGGTGGATCTCAGGGCACAAGTTTGGGTGCATTGTGGTGCTTAGGTGGAGGGCAAAGGAGCTCTTCAGTTTGATTTGGATGAGCTGGCCTCTAGGTTTGATTTAGGTGAGGTTACATGGGAGTGGCTCTTCGTTTTGGGCTTTTCTGGCCACTAGGCTGGCCAGCCGGCTAGGGGGAGGTGGCTACGAGCTCAGGGAACCCAGGGGAATATATCACAGCAATTTAGTGCAATAATACCTAATTTTGGTAAGGATATCTGAAGCACATGCATTTTTAGAAATAATACCCCTAAATTTGGGGGACCTTTGGTCCAATTCATGATTTAGGTGGTTTAATAGTTTTTGGACTTATCACTAAGTCCAACTAATGGTTGGGGTGGAGTTAATTTGGTGACTTTAAGGTGATTAGGTCACATTTAGTGCTTGGGTCCAAATGGGTGCAAATGACCGAGTCTTTGGTTTGGTCTAGGCTAGCCATGTTAATTAGCCCAATTAATTGTTGTATTTGGTGTATATGATCATAAGGAACAACTTAGGTGAAACTTGAAAGTGGTTTTGAGCTCAATTAAAGGATTAATTTGAGGGAATTTTGAACTTTAATAAATTTGGTCATGTTGGGCTAGGCTTGGGTCTAGCTTGGGTTAGCCTTCGGTTAAGTCCAAATTTATTGTTACAAAAGGTCAATAGGGAACTCTTGAAGAGTTTTCAACATGAATTGGATGCCAATTTGGAGGTTAAGGATATGAATTGGGTGAAATTTGGGGACTTAGCCAATTTGGAGCTAAATTTGGGAATTTTGAATTTAGGACAAAATCAAATGGATTTGAGGCTTCACCAAGGATAATTTATGGTTTATTTTGATGTGTATGAATGTTATGAAGATTTTTCAACATTAATTGGGGACAATTGACTAGGCTATAGGTTTAATTTGGTGAAATTAGGTCATATGGTCAAAATTGGGGTTTTGACCTAAATCAAAATTAGGTTCAAATCATTGGCCAATTAAGTTTAGATTTAGTTAAATTGGCCATATCAAAAATGAATTTGAGCTTAGGATTGAAATTGGGGTCAATTTAGATCAAATTGACGGACAATTGAGTTGGATTTGGGGAAATTTTGGTCTTTAAAGGAAAATTTGGGAATTTTGGTTAAAGATGGTCAAATTTGCCAAATTGGGTCATGTGGTAGTCAAGAGAAATGAAATTGGAAATATTTGGGATTTATTGAGATTTTCTAGAAATTTTTGGATTTTTTGGGATTTTGGGCTATGGAGGGGTGTTTTGGTAATTTGGAGGTGTTTTAGGGGTAAAAAGCAAAATGGGTATTTTGGTAGAGTTGAGGTACCAAGCATCACCAGCAAGCCATGGACTAATGGAAACCCCATTTTGGGTCCTCTATATAGTGGTCTTAGTCAAACGATAGCCCTAGGGCTAGTAGGTTTAGGGGACCATCTACATGAGAGTCCCAAAAGATCAAGGGACCTAGGCTAGAAATTTGAGTTCAGGGTTGTGAGTGATTGTTGGTTCACATAAGTGTAGTGAGTGCTTCAGCTCTAGATCAACACGCAAGGTCAACCTTAAGGTCCAGCATTCATAAGGTCGGCTCATCTTGAGTTTCCCTTATAGTGACCCCACCTACCAAGTGCTAGAGGTTAGTTCAGATACTACATTTCATGTATAGGTGCACTGCACTTTAATAAGTTCTGATACTACATTTCACATACACATGTACCACACTTTGAAGAGTTCAGATACTACTCTTTTCACATATTCACTAAATGAAAGGTTTTAAGAGTGTCTGATTATAGAGGTGATTCGTTGGTTGCCTCTAGTTGATGTTGATAGGTTGACCTCGATATATCAGTTGCCTGTGGGATCAAGATAAATAGAAAAGGGCACTAGTCTGAGCCTATCCCCAAATTAAGATCTAATATCCCATCTTGAGACTTTCATATGCTCATCATTTAACTTTTCTTTTATAATCTGCAAATGTTTACCTAACCCATTTATATCATACAATTGCAATTCATTTTGAAGCTTTAGTAGAATTTGATCAGGTACGCTTTTATGTATTTAATTTTGGTACTTTATTTTCTGCATATTTCTTTTTAATTTGTATTGTATTGTACTTCACTACATGTCTCATGCATTTTGTTACCGCATCTTATAGCATAGTCTCTTCGTTTGTTCTTTGTTGTACTATATACATTTACTAGTATTCATGCTTTAGTTACTACCTTTTTAGTATGTTTGAGCAATCCCCTAGGATAAGCTGTATGAGGCATGGTATTCTTTTATCTTTTATTCTCTCTTCTCTCTCTTCTCTTCTCGGAACGAGACGACGATGTGGTCGATTGATGATTCATCTCTGGATAACGGTCGAGACAACTAACAAAGACGGAAGGATGAGCTTATGTCGAACCTTGATAGATTTAAATAACATACCTA
The DNA here is from genome assembly GCA_003013225.1 of Phalaenopsis aphrodite. Classification (NCBI taxonomy): domain Eukaryota; kingdom Viridiplantae; phylum Streptophyta; class Magnoliopsida; order Asparagales; family Orchidaceae; genus Phalaenopsis; species Phalaenopsis aphrodite. The sequence goes on along the minus strand of NEWO01000423.1, from coordinate 423,410 downwards.
TAGGACGTCGAGGTTGTTTGTTTGGCACGACGTAAATCCTCACATTCTTTTTTTTAGGACTTTTCTATGATTTTATATTGTACGATATAAGTCCTAAACTTTTTAGGATTCTGAGGTCATCGTTTAATACAACATAAATCCTCACATTTTCTCGGACTATTTGCATATGATGTGTAAATACAAGTCTCGAACATCTAAATAATGTGCAGGACTGAAACATCAAATAAATTCTCTTTCAAAGATGTAAAGCCAAACTGTAGATTAGTTTGAGATGTCAGAGAATCTCCTTCAGTATCTTCGACATCTCCTACTTTTTGTTCCTTTGGATTCCGGAAATAACTGTTCCTATTTGAACCTATCCCATTTGACTTTTTCTACGAACAATCATGGAAACTTGAACTTTGAATTCTTGAAGACGAGACCTCTGATCATTATCGAGAGTTTTTTTAGGTGACTTTGGTTATCTAAGATATAATTAACTATAGGAGCTTGCTCCTATAGGGAATTTAAGAACCTAGATTAATCTAAACCCTATCTAATCAAAGTATTAGATAAGGGAATTTGTCAGCTATAAATTTTGCAGACCATAATAAAGTCATAAACTTTTAAGTTTAGATAGTTAAGCCTACTAATAAATGATACCTTCATCCTCCGAGATGATATATCATTTATGGTATTATGCCCAGCTATTTAAACTATTAGATATATGAGGTCTACTCAGTCTCATCATTTTTTCAAAAAATAAAAAGATACCATTTTCATAAAATTAAAATTATATTATATATAATTATATTAAATTCCAAATTTTAATTTTAAAAATCTTATTTTTGAAAGAAAAAAATAGCCGACAATTTCTCGCGACTCCGCTGGGGAGTAGTTCCTCTTTCCATTCTGATCAAGAGGTTTTATTTTTAAACATCGGTAGTGTGCCCATATCCTTAGTGGGTCAAACTATCATTCTTCTATTGACGTACTTCGCTCATTTCTTCCTTGAGTTGGTACTATCAACATCCTTTGATTCTGGAACAACTTCCTTTGATTCGTAGGAGTGAGTTTGATTTGAGAAGCTTTCTCTTCAAATCACGAACACATGTCCTACACACCTTACTCTTTTCTTTTTTTATGACATTTTGATTTTATTATTTAAAACCTATAAATAAAGCTTAAGATGTATATATATATATATATATATATATATAAAGAAACTTGTACGGATATGTTTCGAAAGAGACACCCAGTTGAATGATTTGCCTTAATTGAAGATAGCCGTCCAAAATTGCTGCAACCATGGTTGTAAACAGCTTGAGTCTAATTTCTGGAAAAATTGAAATTACAGAAAATGACTATACTAAACTTGATCTCCTTCTTCAAAATTGGAATGGGCTTGGCTGTAAATAAGAACGAGCTGCCTGATAGAGCCATCATTCACTTTGGACAAGGATTTGACAGTATTGACCTTAAGTTTGAAGACATTATCATCACTGTACTGAGAAATAAAATTCCTGAAATTGTGGAGCCCTTAGTGGAATTCAACCTAAAGTCGATGCATGAGTTCCCTCATTTGGAAAGGGTGTCAGTTGAGAAGAACATTGCTACTGTTATAAAGATTGTTAAAATTGTCAAGGATATAGTGGAAACAATGGTCATTAGCCCACCGATCTAATCACTGCACCTGCCACTTTCCCCGCTCAACTTAAAGGGAAGGAGATTCAGGTAGATGATGAGCTTGACGTTGTAGAGGGTTTGACGTTCTTGACGGCACCTTTTGTGTTTGAAATAGGGTCCAGTACGAGGTCTGCACCTCTGACCAGGACTCAGAGAAGGAACAAGAACTGGAGAATAGCTAAGATCAAGAAAGTGAAAGCTGCCGAGGTTGTGCCTTGATTTCTTTGGATGATGATGAAGAAATTGGATTACCCGAGACCTCCCCTCTCTTAAAAGGGAGTAGGTTTCATCCACTGTCTGCTGCTCTTGATGAAGAGGATGTCCAGAAGATCGCTGCTGCACCGTCTATATTCTATCATCTCAATAACCAAATAAAGACTAAAGGATTTGTACCATTAATGCGAATTTGTATGGTCTTTGAGAAGCTAGCAAAGTAAGAAAGGTGCTATGTTGACAAAATCCTCAATAAGATGGGATGGGCTGTGTCACCCCAAATGAGGAGATAGATTCTGAAGAATGATAAGTTCATTTCGCAACCTACAAAGAAATTTGATAAAAGGTGAGAAGGTTTGCTTCTGCAAACCTCTCGGAAATTCCGTTCAGATGTTCTTCATTTAAGTTTCGCCCTACCATGCCACGACCACCCAAGATTCCTATCAGGCAACATTTGGGAGCCTGTGTTCCTCTCATTTTTATTGTCGTCACTCCTACCGGCATTCTTTCCCCGAATTTTAGGAGATGAAAACCCATTAAATATCGTCTTAGACCAAGAATAAGCATACCCAGGGTACAGGATAAGCCCTTATCATGGTCAGAAAGATCAAGGAACAACAAAAGATTATCTGGTAAAGTGTCTGGTTCAGACACTAGGGGGCCCACCGATTCTCAGCATATGGATGTCACCAATAAGTCACTCGACCCCAAGATACTTGCATCTGATAAAATGGTGTGGCGACCTAAGGTCGTTGAACCAACACATACGGAAGAGCCCGTGATGGAAAATTCCGGAGAAAATTCCACATGTGATGTGTTGCCCGCTGCAATCGCCTTTGAAAATGTTGCTTGTCAGCTGTCACAGACTGATCTTAAGGTTTCTAAAAAAAACCCAATTGAACTAAAGCTAGAAAAGCTCAAAAAGACATTAAGCAGTTTTTTAAAGAAAGGGAAGATGAATTGGATGATGAAAAGGATTTGACTGATTATATGGATGAAGATTTCACCGAGATAAATGTGGTGGAAACCCGAGCATCTTCATCCTTACGAGAGACACCAAGAGAGGAGAGTGATGTGAAAATATTGCAAAAGATTATTCAACCAAAAGATGAGCAGATGGAGTACATGAAAGCAAAAATGGAAGAAATGATGGCTGCTATTATGACTTTACAAAGCCAGCCACAGTCTCCAAAGATAGTGCTTGTTGAGGTAAACCAATCGGAAGTGGTATAGATCGACAATAATAAAAAGGAATCCACTTCTGTTAATAAATAAGAACAAGGTAAGAAAGATCATGTATAGAATTTGATACCAGAGAAGGACATTAAAAGTATGTTAGAATAGCAAGTGAAAGAAACCTTGATACAATCCAAACCCAGTGCATCAATTCTAAGGGGTAGATCATATCTTGAAGAATTTGATGCCGTGCAATATCCCAAGGGTTTTGTACCACCTCTGTTTAAAACTTTTGATGGAACAGAAAACCCTCGACAGCATGTTGCACATTTTTCGTGCTAGTTGTTGCAATGCAAAAGGAAATGATGCTCTACTCTTCCGACAGTTTGTCAGTAGTCTATTAGGAGTGGATTTGATTGGTATGCAGAATTACCAAATGCTTCTGTTAAAACGTTTACATAATTAGAAGATCTCTTCATTAAACGATTTCCTGGGGCTGGACACCATATCACTGTTGGTGCTTTAGTGATCGAGAAACAAAGAACAGATGAAACTCTAGTGGATTACATTCTGTGTTGGATGAATCAAAGCATGAAATGCGAACCGCAACTTCAAGAATAACATGTGATTGAAGTTCTGTTAAAGAGTATTCATGAACTAATTGCTTTCCTCCTCAAGAGGTTCACGATTAAAACTTTTGAAAAATTACTCAGTAAGGTCAGGAGTCTTCAAAAGAAAGCTAAACAACTTGGTTTCATTGAGAAATTTCAAAAAGAGAGACCCGTAAAAGTCTTCGAGAAAAAGTCTGGGGCTGTTGCAACTATTGATAAGGGTAAGCAGTCATTGGACATAAAAGTTGAACAACCACAACCAAGCCAACAACCTCCTCACCAATACCGTACACAATCATCCCAACAGAAAACTTATCAGACAAATAATAGATCAATTCCAACCCTGACAGAGCGTTTGAAAAGAGTATATCCTTTTAAAGATGAAGCAGTTGGTAAAATGTTTCGCAATTTAATCAAGAAACCGAGATTCATCTTGTCAGAACCAATAAAGCCCGACGAGGTTAATAAGAAGGATCGCCCATTATATTGCCCATATCATAGAATGCTTTGACATAGTCTGGAGAATTGCTTTTCTGTCAAGAATTGTTTACAATATAATCTCAGGGACGGGAACATAATAATCCCGAAAGAGTATATGAAAGAACCTTGAAAAGCTTCGATCAATACAATTTCAGTTGACCCCACTGTTCCAATCGATCCTTACGCAGTCAAATATGGGTGGAATAAAGTTTGTACCAAGTCTTCAAAAAAAAATATTGAATCAAATTCAGAATACTTCAGTACAAGCTGCAATTCCAGATCGAGAACCTATTAAGCTAGTATTGTTGATCACGATAGAAGAAGATTCGAAGAAGACTACCATGAAAAAGCCAAAATGTGAAATGAAACTCGATCAACCGAGATTAGTTACTACGGATTTGGGAGAGAAATCTCTCAAACCACTGAATTTGTATGATTTCTTCTTTGCTCCACCAAAAGCACGTAATACTATGGAATTCAACTTTGACTATGTTCTGACTATTTCTTTTGATGGTATAATTGGGGATGTCTCACCTAATCCCGATACTAATCTCAATCTTTCTGATGATTCTCAAATTGTACAAAGTTCTGACACATGTGTTAGTGAACCAGGAGAAAACATTGATGATAATAATTATAATTCAGAAGAGGATTCGCCCATTTTTGAATTTTATGGATCACCGATTGCGACAGAGTTAGAGTCTTCAAATTCAGAAGGAATCTTAAAAGAATCAATTACTCCAACTCATGTAAAGGCAATTTCAAAATCAGGTAATGATTCAGAAGAAGTGACAGAAATAAATTTGAGAAGCGGAAAAGTATTACCTCCGAGAATGGGCCCAAAGGATGCAATGAAACAAACAATTACTCAGGATAATCCAGTCCCACCAATCGATGAAACACCTGTCCAAATTGGAAATCAGGAAATAAGCTTTAAGGTGGACTATAATGTACTAGCCCATCTTAGGAAATTACCTGCTAAGTTGAGTATATACATGCCTTAATCATATCAAAGGAAATGAGAGAGGCTTTAATAAAAGCTTTCCTAGATCCAGAAATCTATTTAACTCAACTTGATAGTACTTCCTCGGATGATGTTTGTTCATTAAGAGAATAAGCAAAAATAACATTCGCAATTTGCTACTTGGGACCACTGATCATAATAGTCCGTTGTATATTTCTGTCAACATCGGCAACTTCATGCTCTCCAGAGTATTAGTGGATCTAGGGGCATCCATTAATATAATGAGTTTATGGACTTTGGTGTATATAGACATAGACGCAAGACAATTGACAGCTGATAAGATGATGTTAAGAGGCTTTAACAGGAAAGGGGAAAGAGCTCTTGGATCAATTACATTACTGATGAGAATTGGAGAATTAGTAACAACTGTGAAATTCCATATCATTGATTCTGAGACTTCATTCAATGCTCTCTTGGACTGACTATGGATTCATGAAAACAGTTTAGTTCATTCGTCACAACAACAATGCATAAAGTATTTTTTGGAAGGATAAGAATATTGTATAGAGGGAGATCTATAGCCGTTTTCAATTCATGAAATAGACATTCATGGAGATGTCAATTATTATATTCCTATGAAAAAGAATGTTACGCTTCAAGATAATATTACAAGAAACGTAAAGGGTTCAGAAGATATACAAACACAAGGTCATCTGATACTTATTCAACAATCTTTTATTACCCCTTTACAACAAGAGGGTGAGAGTTCCTCTAGAACTCATATTTGAGGTCGAGGCCGGGATCGAGGTCGTGGAAGGAACAATAAAATTGTTGAACAAAAGATTCCATTCATCAATATTGGTTTGGAAAACAGTTCTGAAGATGAAAAAATAAGAAAAATTGTAACGACGATTAACCGGAAGAAACCTCTTTTTGAAATTGATTTAGAAAATGAAGAGAAATGTGATTATGGTTCAATGTACGATAAGATCAATCGCTATGTACAAACTATGGCCTTCACCCCAATTTCTACTCATAAAATTGAGGGTCAGATGGTCAAAGAGATACATAGTGCAGGCATAAAAACAATTAAGTGGTTCTTCATCCTCTAATTCTGAAATCAAGGTAGAGCTAGAAGATGAGCTTTCTTCTGAGTTAATGGAATTACCTGTTGATTGGTATTCGCCTTGTGTTCAAAATCTTGCTCAACGCGGTCTGGTACCTAAGTAATGGTAAAAAAATCAATCACAATACTTTGAGAAACTTTGGAATAATGATAATCAAGCCTTTAATTCCAAGCAAGGTCTTGGATTCGGCACAGTAGGACCTGTTGATGATACGAAATTTTGCTTAGTTGTTACTAATGGACAAGAAAAAGATTGTTTGGAAGCTCTAAACAACTATAAAGAGTCTATGATTGACGATGCCCCACCTAAATTTGAAGAAGAGATTAAATCAATAGTAGATGAGTTACAAGAAATTAACCTAGGCACCAAAAAGGAACCGAGGCTAATTTTTATTAGCTCTCTACTTGGTGAAGAAGAATCTATGAATATGATTAAGCTGTTGACAGAGTTCAAAGATTGTTTCTCTTGGAGTTATGAGGAAATGCCCGAATTGGGGGCAGAAGTTGTAGTACATAAACTGGGTCTAGATCCTACAACTATTTCAGTTAAGCAAGCTTCAAGAAGAATATGTCTTGATATTGAACAACAAGTTATAAACGAAGTCAAGAAGTTAATAGACACTAAATGAATATAAGAGGAATAATATCCTACGTGGTTGGCTAGTATAGTGCCTGTTAAGAAGAAAAATGGACAAGTTCGAATCTATGTGGACTTTAGAGATTTGAATAAAGCATGCCTAAAAGATGAGTTTCCTCTTCTAATCCCAGAATTGATGGTGGATATTGCATCGTCTCATGACATTTTCTCTTTCATGGATGGATCGTCTGGGTTTAATCAAATATAAATGGCTCTAGAAGATAAAAAATTTGCAGCTTTCCGAACGCCAATTAGAGTTTATTGTTATACTGTAATGCCTTTTGGATTGAAGAATGCTGGTGTAAAATATCAACGAGTGATGACAAGGATCTTTGATGACCTCATTCATAATCAAGTGGAATGTTATGTGGATGATTTGGTCATTAAAAGCAAATAGAAAGAAGATCATTTGTACAACTTGAGAATTGTCTTTGAATGGTTACGACAATTTAACCTTAAAATGAATCCCCTAAAGTGCGCATTCGGTGTGACTTCTAGGAAATTTTTAGTGTTTGTTGTTCGTCACCGCGGGATTGAGATTGACCTAGGTAAGTTTAAATTCATCATGGAAATGCCTCTCCTAAAAATTTAAAACAATTACGATCTTTTCAAGGGAGGCTGGTGTATTTAAGACGCTTTATCTCTAACTTGTCAGGTAGGTGTCAACCTTTTTCCATGTTGACTAAAAGGGATGCAATGTTTATTTGGGATGATAAATGTCAATGTGCTTTGGAGAGCAATAAGCAATATCTAACAACACCTCCTGTCTTGGCGGCGCCCATTTTGAGCAGATCTTTAATACTTTATACTGCAGCTTTGGATGACTCCCTCGGAGCTCTTTTAGGCCAAGTCAACGATGAAGGAAAAGAGAATGCTCTTTATTACTTAAGTCGTCATTTAATTCCAGCGGAAATGAAATATCCTTCGATGGTGAAACATTGTTTGGCTTTAACCTTCACAGTTCAGAAACTCCGTCATTACATGCTTTCTCACAAAGTCATCCTTATCTCAATGTTTAATCCATTGCAATATTTAATGACCCGACCAATGCTTTCCAGTAGGTTAGAAAGATGGGCCATGATACTATTGCAATTTGATATAAATTTTGTTCCACTTTGAGCTGTGAAAGGACAGATTCTAGCAAATTTCCTCGCGGCACACCCATTACCGACCAGTTCCCCTCTTAATGATGATTTGTCAGATGAACAGATAATGGATGTGAAAATTCCAAGACTCGACGTTGGGAACTATATTTTAATTGGTTTCTTCAACACAAAAAGATAAAGAATTGCAAACAATAATACCTGGTAAAGCAGAGATTGGATTAATCTTCATTACACTGGAGAAGGGGATGTTAAGGTATTCCTATCATTTGACAGATTTGTGCATGAATAATGAGGAAGAGTACAAAGCATTGATAACAGGGTTACAAATAGCAATATCAACGGGTATAACTGACATTAATATCTATGAAGATTCATAGTTGATCATTCAACAGGTTTCTGGACAATACAAAATTTTGAAGCATAAATTAGAACAATATCATAAAATATAATGAAGTTATTAGAACAGATTTCAGACGTAACAATATGTAGAATACCATGGGGAGAAAATACTCTCGCCGATGCTTTGACTAAACTTGTCATGGAATTTGCATGTCTACAAGAAGATTAAATTAAGATCACTGTTCAAGGACTTTAGGTTTTGTCCCAGATTGATGTAGATACTTTGGAAAAATTGGGTAAAGAGGAAACACTAATGACATCTATCAAAACTGCAGAAGACTGTCGTTAACCTTTCATAGAATATTTACAAACAGGAAAGCTGTCAGATGATAAGTCAGGAGCATATCAAATAAAAAATAGAGTCCTTTGTGGTTGAGATGCTTGAATGTTATAAAAGCTCAAGAAATCATTAAAGTGGTACACTCAGGACTTTGTGGCACTCATCATTCAGGTCTGAAAATGAAAATAAAAATAAAAGACTAGGGTATTACTGGCCCACGATGATGACTGACTGTGTGAAAATTGCCAAAAGTTATCACCAATGCCAAATACATGGAGTGGTCTTACATCACCCCACAAATGTGTTACACCCGACAGTTTCGTCATGGCCATTTGAATGTTAGGGCATAGATGTGGTGGGTCATATAGACCCTCCATCTTCAAAGAGACATCGGTTCATTCTAGCCGCTACTAATTACTTCTCAAAGTGGGCAGAGGCAATACCAATGAGAGAAGTAAAAGCACAACACGTATTACAGTTCTTCAAGAACCAAATTGTCTATCGTTTTGGAATACCATGCAGAATTTTCTCCAACAACGGGTCTGCATTCAAAAGCATGAAGATCAATAATTTTGTCAGAAGATACAAAATTGATTGGCGTTATTCTACAATATATTATCCGAGAGCTAATGGATTAGCCGAAGCTTTTAATAAGAATCTCGTCCAAATTCCAAAAAAGGCCTTGGACGGAAACAAAAGGAATTGGCACGAGCAATTATTTGAAGCCTTATGGGCCCATAGAACTACGTTCAGAACTCCAACCCAATCTACACCTTACGCTCTTGTGTATGGGTCCTAAGCTATGTTATTTTAGAAGTTCAACTTCCTTCTCTCAGAGTTGTCATTGCCAACAAAATTACTACTGAAGAAAATGTCGAATTACGACTGGCAGAATTAAAAAGTTTGGAAGGGAAATGATTGGTAGCACAATAAAATTTGGAATTGTATCAAGCCAAGTTGATTTAAGCACATGACTAATTGGTCCGCCCCAGGACTTTTAAAGTTGGTGATTTGGTTCTTCTTCTTAGAAGACCTATCCTTGCACATCGCAAGATAGGAGGTAAATTTGAACCAACCTGGGAAGGACCATTCATGGTTGAAAGAGTTTACTCTAGAGGAGCCTACCAATTGATAAATTGCCAAGAAGAATGACCTATGCTTCCTATTAATGGACGATAACTTAAGAAATACTATGCATCATGATGTTTCAAAAGAGCAAACTTTAGAAATAAAGCCTTGTTCTTAAAAGCACCGGTGTTGTAATTACAACTAGGTTGGAATATCAATTTGTAATAGAAAATATTTGAAAGAAAAACTAACTAATTTTGCAATATATTCTATATATATATATATATATATATATAT
>NEWO01000423.1:394387-413213 GCA_003013225.1 Phalaenopsis aphrodite | reverse complement strand
GTAATATACATGTATGTCGGCGCTGTTTCTGGGGATTGTGGCGAGTTGCCCGTAAGAAGCTGTCAGTTGCCGGTATTAAAATCCTGTCACCCGCTTCGGAAGGACTTTAAAGTACGAAATTAAACTGACCTCATATTTTTCATAGTTTAAAATGAAAGAGCACTGTAACTCAAATCCTTTATCTATCCTGAAGGATAAACACAAGACTTGAGGATGAGGCTCGATCAAATAAACTAAGGAAATTATGATGTCTGTTTGGTCTGCGAAACCTTTGTATTTGCCGACAAGTTCCCTTATTTAATATAAAATATTAAATAGGGTTTATATTAAGCTGAGTTCGAACATGCATCCTATAAGGGCAAGCCCCTATAGTTAATTACATCTTAAATGACCAAAGTCACTTAAGAAGACTCTCGATAAAAATCAGGAAATATTATATTCAAGGAATTTCAAAGGGTAGGACTCTTCAATAAAATCAGACGTAGAGGTGTGAAAGGGGATTGGTTCAAATTTGAAACATTTTATTATAGAAACCAAAGGAGGAAGAACTAGGAGATGTCATGGATCCAGAGGAGAACACAGTGACTTCACGACCTATACTAATGTTTGGGTTCAATTTAAAGGAGAAAATTTTAAGTGTTTTATCCTGTTAATTTTTTTAGTTAGGGCTTACATTCGTGTGAACGATCACACAAATAGCCTGGAAGATGTGAGCATTTAGGTTGTGACAAACGACAACCTCGGAATCCACAAACATCCTGTCAATTTTATTAGTTAGGATTTACATTTGTGTGAACGATCGCACAAATTACCGATCATCCAATAGAGACATCTTAATTTAGTTGCAATTGTAATTTTTTGTAATGTTTGTGATTAAATCTTGAGTTGTTTTATACTTTGAATGTTGTGGCTGTGGATTTTATCTTGGTTGATTTTAGTTTTGGTTTTAGGCTTTGGTTTTGGTTAACATGCAAGTTTATGTTGTTTTCATACATGTAGGAAAATTCAAGTATAAAAAAAGAAACAATGTAAGCATAAAGAGAAGCTTGTAAGGAAAAGGCACACGAGAGACGGTACTATAAACTGTAAAAGTGTACCAAACGACTCTTATCTTTCCACCACCTGAAGCTTAAAAATGCATGTGAGTGAATTTATGAAGAGCAAGAAAAGTAAAGTTCTGGTGGTTTTCCTAACTCTATGTTGTATTTTGGTGAGTCCTTAAGAGTTTGATTAAGGATGATTTCATTGAGCAAAGTATATTAAGTTTAATAGAGCTCTGGGGTATCCAATAAGTTAGGAGGAGGAAGCAGGTCCATGCCTCCCTCTCACCAACTGATGAAAAGCCTCGAGTCCATTTAAACTTATTATGTTGCTTAATGGATCATTCAGTGTTTACTTCTAATGCTCAGTTAACATTGATATCCTAATTATCTCTAAGAAAGGGGTAATTATCATTTATCATTTAATTTGAAAATTATGTTAGTGAATTTCTTTAAAGGGTAAGTTGATGTAACCTGAACATTTTGCCAATTTTTTTAATTAGGCTTAGTGGTGTTTCAAGGATGTTTGATTATGTTATGTTTATTTCTCTAATCCTCATTTAGTTAGTTTTCATTTGGCGTAAGTCACCACTAAGCCCCTAAGACCTAGGTGAGTGTCTTAATTAGTTTTGAAAAGTTTAAGTTTTAACTGGTCATGATTCATAATTTGAATTTTTATTTGAAAATCAAAATAGAGGTAATAAATTGACTAATTATTGACTTCAAAAGTCTTACCCCTAAGTTAAGGATCATTTAATTTTAATAAACTTCCAAATTTTAATAATTTAGAAATTTATAAACTTAATTAAGAAAGTGAGATTGGTTTCTACCAATTAACCCCATGTGTTCCAAACATAAAAAAAATCGATTAAGATCACAGGTTGCACATTTCCCTCCTCGACTTAAGCCTAAATGTTAATTAAGGCTAAATTTCCAAAATTACACATTTTCCCCTAAGGCTCTCACACTTCATAATTTATCAAATTCAATTCAAATGACTTTGAAATTTTTATCCTACCTCATTCATGGGTCAATTAAGATATTAGAGGAGAAAATGTGATTTTTCAGAATTTAATTTATTTTTATATAATTATTTTCATGCAAAAATAGGATTTCTCAAAGAAAATTTCTAACTTGACCAAGGTAAATTCTAATCCTTTAAAATTTTTACTAGAGGTAGAGCTAGACTAGAAAAGTTTATGGACCAAATTTCATGATTTTTTGAATTCTCTGTGATTTATCAGAATTATTATAATTTCTAGGTTATTAAATAAAAATAAAATATTTTAAATGATGAAAATTAAGTTTTGTGTCTTTGAAAACTTTCTCTGAGGTTAGAAAGCCCAGAGGAGCAAATTTCATATATTTCTTTTATTTTTCTTTGATTTATTGGAATTATTTTATTGGAAACTCATTTTTAGCCTTTAAAAATTATTTTTGAGCTTTGATATTCAATATCTTTATTTAGAAAGTTAGTAAAAATATTCTAATTGTTCCTAATTGATTAGGAAGTAATTTAGAACATTTCCATGAATTTTGTTATTTTTGTGTTTCTTATGAATTTTTAAATATTTAAAATAGGCTAAAAATCAAGTATTTATTCTAAATATTATTTTATTTTTATCAAATATCCCTAATCAAAGAGAACTCAAAAAACTACGTTTCATAATTTTTTGAGTTATATTTTAATTTTTAAAAATCATTTAAGTGTCAAAAGTGGTATTTATCTTTAAAAATCAACATAAGTTATCAGATGAACTAAAAATATTTTGAAATTTTTGTAGTGAGTTCTCTAGATCATAAACCACAGTGGAGATAAAAAAATCAAGTCATTTAAAAGTTTATATTTTAAAAATTAATTATTTTAGAGATTTAGTGTTTGTAAAATTTAAGTACATTTTAAATGACTTGACCCATGGAATTATTTATAAAAGCTTCTCTAGTCATGGTGGACCTTCCAAAATTTTCTTAGAATTTTCTAATCAATATGCTAATTTCAATGATTATTTTAAGAAAATAATGTGCAAGAACTTGAACAATATGAATCTCTGTATAGGAAGCTTCTCTGACTTTGGAAAAATCAGAGGATGTTCCCCTTGACAAAGGCTACAACATGCCAAAATTTCAAGCCAAGGTGATGTATCAATATGCATGGAGAATCAAATGATCCCAAATAGTGTTTAATGAATTAAAAATATTTTATGCATCAAATGGACTTGGAATTTATTCCACATTATTTCACTCTATTCACAGAGCAAAAGGGTATTTTCATTTTATTTTTTTGATTTTTCTACAGAAAGTTATGGATTCAAATAAATAGAAAAAGCCCTATTTTTCTACTTATCCATGTTGCGCCATGTAGATCCTAGGCAGCTCCAAAACTCCATGCGGTGCGCTCTTATTTGACGCTATTGTCCACACCAGCAGCCACGCTTCCCTCTGTTTATGTAAAGAAGCGTTGTCCGGCTTCATCTTGGCCATCCATTTAATACACTTGCAATCGGACGGTGCGTGGTCATCGTCCCAAATGGCTTAGGCTGAGAGCCATCCACCTTCAAGGCTTATGATCTCTCTCATTTCTCAACCAAATTAAGTGAAATTTTTTTAAAAATGCTCATCTTGGTGAGACGAACACATCCATAGGGTTAATGTATCATGAAATCAAGCCCATGTAAATGGAGAATCAAAATAGGATCGGGAGGAGGAGAAGTTTTATACCTTTGCTCTGAGAAAGGAGGCTTTAATCATAGGTTCTTGGTACGTTTGTTGGGGTCCACGGAGGCTAGGGATTAAGCCTCTTACTTTGGTGTAAGCCCTAGGTATGAATTCGACTAAGCTCGATTTTAGGTGTTGGTCTAGAGCTATGTTGGAGGCTATTTCAGAGGGTAATTTGATGGGGCTTTTTCTTCTCTTACTGTTGTGAAGGTGTGGGCACAAGAAATTGATGTTTGGTGGATTTTTGAGAGATGTCCTATTTCTGCCTTAATTTTTAATCTCAAAATTAGGGTTATGTAGGGGGAATCAAGGCAGTGGAGTGATTGGAGTGGGATGTGGTGATCTCAACGAAGCTCTATGAGTGTTTTTGGAGGCTCTCTTTGAGAAAAAAAATTAGCACCTCCCCCATGGCTGTGTAGGTGAGTTTTTTTAAAAATGCCCATAGGGTGGCTCTCAGGTCGCAAGTTTGGGTGCATTGTGGTGCTTAGGTGGAGGGCAGAGGAGCTCTTCAATTTCATTTGGATGAGCTGGCCTCTAGGTTTGATTTGGGTGAGGTTTCATGATCGTGACTCTCAATTTTGAGCTTTTTAGGCCACTAGGTAGGCCGACCGGCTAGGGGGAGGTAGCTGGAAGTTCAGGGAACCCACCAAAATATGTTACAGCAATTTAGTGCAATAATACCTAATTTTGGTAAGGATGTCTTAAGCACATGCATTTTTGGAAATAATATCCCTTAATTTGGGGGACCTTTGGTACATGGCATGATTTAGGTTTTTTCATAGTGTTTGGACTGGTCTCTAATTCCAACTAATTGCTGGGGTGGATTTAATTTGGTAACTTTAGGGTGGTTAGGTCATATTTAGTGCATGGGTCCAAATGGGTGAAAATGACCAAGTCTTGGGTTTGTTCTAGGCTAGCCATGTAAATTGGCCCAATTATCTAATGCATTTGGTGTAGATAATCATAAGGAAAAACTTTGGTGAAGGATGGAAGTGGTTTTGAGCTCAATTGATGGATCAATTTGAGGGAAATTTGAACTTTAATCAATTTGGTCATGTTTGGATAGGCTTGGGTCTAGCTTAGGTTAGCCTTGGGATAAGTCCAAATTGATTATTGTAAATTGTCAATAGGGACCTCATGAAGAGTTTTCAACAAGAATTGGATGCCAAATTGGAGGTTAAGGATATCAATTGGGTGAAATTTGGGGACTTAGGCAATTTGGGGATAAATTTGGGAATTTTGGATTTAGGACAAAATCAAATGGATTTGAGGCTTCACCAAGGACAATTGATGGTTGATTTTGATGTGTAGGAATGTTATAAAGATTTTTAAACATTAATTGGGCCCAATTTACAAGGCCATAGGTTCAATTTGGTGAGATTAGCTCATATGGTCAAAATTGGGGTTTTGACCTAAATCAAAATTGGGCTCAAATCATCAACCAATTAAGCTTGGAATTGGTTTATCTTGGACATATAAAAAGTTAATTTGAGTTTAGGATTGAAATTGGGGTCAATTGAGGTCAAATTGGTGGACATTTGAGTTAGATTTGGGGAAATTTGGGTCTTTAAAGTCAAATTTCAGGATTTTGGTTTAAGATGGTCAAATTGGCCAAATTGGGTCATGAGGTAGTTGAGAGAAATAAAATTAGGATTATTTGGGATTTATTGAGATTTTTTTTTATTTTTTGGACTTTTTGGGTTTTTGGGTTTTGGGGGGTTTTTTTGGTAATTTGGCGGTGTTTTAGGGGTAAAAGGCCAAGATGGGTATTTTGGTAGAGTTGAGGTACCAACCATCACCAACAAGCTATGTACCAATAGAAACCCCATTTTGGGTCCTCTATATAGTGGTCTTAGCCAAACCATAGCCTTAGGGCTAGTAGGTTTAGGGGACCATCTACATGAGTATCCCAAAAGATGAATGGACTTAGGCTAGAAATTTGAGTTCAGGGTTGTGAGTGATTATGGGTGCAGATAAGTGTAGTGAGTACCTCAGCTCCAGACTAACAACATTGAGTGATTATGGGTGCATATAGGCTAGAAATCACACACACAACCTTAAGGCCCAGCAGTCCTAAGGGTGACTCATCTTGAGTTTCCCTTTTAGTGACCCCACCTAGTAAGTGCTAGAGGTTAAGACCAATATGTGGAACTTTAAGTTGAGTAAAAAAGAGTTTGGAATTTCTAGTGCTGAGGGTGCCTTTTCTAGTTTTCTAAGAATAATTAATAGGAAAATTCTATGGCTAGACCTTAGGCTACTATAGAAAAAAAAACTAAACCTCAACCAAAAATGAGGTCAACAAATAGACCCCCAATAGGTTTGGTGTGTTGGGCAAGCACACCGTGCGTATTGGCGTTAACCGAGGAGATCAACAAAAATCAATACGAACTTCTAATTCAAAAGACCCAGAAGTACACGTAGAGTTGTGTGTGTGATTAGCAGGTGGGTGTTTGATCAAGTCAAGAAGTAGGGACTCTCGCTGGGGATTGGAGAGTAGACTTTAGTTATGAAATTTTAGAATGCTCTAGAGGATGGGAACCAGTATGCAAGTGTTGTCCCCAAGGTGGGAATTGAAATTTATATATCAATTCAAAGAGAGAGAGAGAGAGTCTGAATGTAAGGATTGACCTCGAATGTAATGAATCAGAAACATGAAAATGAGAATTGAAATGCATATCAATTCTCAAAAGAGAGTGTCAAAATGCAAGGACCGATCTCTAATGTAATGAATCAGAAATGTTGGACTGATTTTAAAATGAGAATTGAAATGTAAGTCAATTCTCAAATGAGAGTGTCGGAATGTAAGGACTAACCTCGAATACAATGAATCAGAAATATGAAAATGAGAATTGAAATGTATATCAATTCTCAAAAGAGAGTGTCAGAATGTAAGGACTGACCTCTAATGTAATGAATCAGAAATGTAGGACTGATTCAAAAATTAGAATTAAAATGTAGGTATCAATTTGAGGATGTGAGAATTGAAACGTGAGTATCAATTTGAAGATGTGAGAATTGAAATGAAGGTATCAATTCAAAGATATGAGAATTCAAATGTAGGTATCGATTTGAAGATGTGAGAATTGAAATGTAGATATCAATTCGAAGAAACGAGAATTGAAATGTAGGTATCCATTTGAAGATGTGAGAATTGAAATGTAGGTATCAATTCAAAGATGTGAGAACTGAAATGTAGGTATCAATTCAGAGTTGTGAGAATTGAAATGTAGGTACAATTTGAAGATTTGAGAATTGAAATGTAGGTATCAATTCAAAGATGTGAGAATTGAAATGTAGGAATTAATTTAAAGATGTGAGAAATGAAATGTGGATATCAATTCAAAGATGAGAGTTAAAATTTAGGAATTGACCTCAAAAGATGAGAACCAGAATTTGGGTAGTGATTCAAAGGTGTAAGAATTGAAATTTATAAAGAGCTTGTGGTGTAGAATTTGCAGAAGTGTATCATGTGGAAAGGTTGATCCTGTTGAAGGAGATCTGTAAAGCTTTGTGAGTTTTTTGTGCAGAATGTAAAATTCTGACGGAATGTGCAGAGAGTTAGTGTAGATAATGATGGTTGTGCGGTGCGCACAATGAGTAGGAAATTTCAAAAACGGAAGAATCCACTCAATAGGTTTGTTTTATTTTCTTATTATTTTTATCACATTTAATTTTTTTTCAAAACATGTTTTTAGAGTTTTAATTTTAATTGGTTGATTTTTAAAAGAAATTTGTTTTGTTATTTACTCATTTGTGCTTATTTTTCATTTATGTTTTATTTATTGTTGAAGATTTGTTGTTTCGTTCTTTGTTCATTGAAATTCTGAACCATTGCATGGCTCGCGACTTTCATCCATCGCACACAAAAGGCAACTGACAAAAAGATACAATTTGAGAGAAATTTCCATTAATTTGCTCTAAAAAAGATGCCATAAATCAGACATAGGCTAACGCCTCAAAAGGTACATTATGTAATCCATGTCAAAATACATTGAGAATCATCTCATGCTGTGAATACATCGTAGACTGAATATATCAGATACATGTCATACTGTTAAAAGTAAGAAAGTGAACCCTCTGTACCAGGTGTGTTGAGCTCCTGATCAAGCAGACCTTCTAAGTCATGCTCTAGGATAAGAGTTACCTTCGCATGTACTTGGAGGTGCAACCTTCTCACACCTCATACGGAAATAACTCCTCCAATGTTGGGTCCTCCTGGAAGCCATACGGTATTTTACTGTTGTCCATTCTGCGAAAGGTTACAGACACCCTACGGTGTCGTGCTCCAGTAATGCAATGCTTGGCAATGTCTGTGCCATTACCCTTGAGGACCAAAATTGAACCAACTGGCAATAGAATCTCCACAGCTCCTCTAAATTTGCCAGGGCCGACAACATTGATTTCTTTTCCAAAAAGAATATTTCTTTTACTCATGATTGAGACCGTGCAGAAAGGTCTCACAAAATCATGATGATCGATGTATGGGGGAATGCAGTCACCTTCTTCATAAATGTTAATGATGCAACTGTTGGGAATGCAAGTAGTAGGTAGAATATTTCACTTGACCATTCTCTTGATCATCCATTTTATCATTGGTGGCAACAGATCCACTTGGTCGTAGCTGAGGATCCCAGGAGGATTCCCCTATTTGACGTTCGTGAAGTTGTAACAACTGTCACATTGGATGGTGATTCTTCCCTTTCGCCTCATCCATTTATTTGGCTCGGAATACATCCTTTCCAAGAGAAGGATCGCTCGGCCTCTGTCTCTTAAATCAAAGATACAGTCCAGAATGCTTTTCTCATCACTTTCAGAAAAAACCGTGGTATATAGCTCCAGGCCTTTCAGTATATTGATGAACATTCCGTGAACTTCTTCGTAGAACTTGAATTCTCTTTTATTTAATTTATTTATCTTGTAGTATTCTACCATACCAGGGGTTAGCAGATGTTGCAAGCATTCCTTCCTTCGAGCATCGGCAGGAACCCGAAGTGGTGCTGGTTGATTCGAAACATGAGATTCATCCTCTAGTAAGATGTATGACCTTGGGCTCCATGGTATACATTTGTCTGTCCCTAGCAAAATATATGGCTCATTTGTCACGAAGTCTAAAGTCTGAGACCTGTTAATGCTTGAAGTGTATTCCTCCAATGTACTGAAGTGTTGTAATGCAGAACGTTGCAATCCTGGCATTCTACAAATATGCCTGTGACTGATGTCCCAGCTGGTACCTCAAAGTTACATGTTGGGTAACCCTTGCATAAGATATCTGAAACTGGGAGCATATATGATTCTGTCACAAATCCTGACTCTTCATCCATAGTGGGCAGGCTAGCAGAAGTTTCTCACGTTGCATGTTGGCCAATGTACTGAAGTGTCTTGTTGAAGGCTTCGGCTAGACCATTTGCTATGGGATAGTAAATTGTAGAGTATCTCCAATATATCCCATGTTTTCTAACAAAATTATTGATCTTTATACTCTTGAAAGCTATCACATTCACAAAGATTATTCTTTGTGATACTCTGAAATGATAGACGATTTGGCTTTTGAAAAATTGAAGGACGTACTATGTTGTAACCACACGGAATGATACTGCCTCTGCCCATTTGGAGAAGTAATCTATAGCAGGAAAAATAAACTTGTGTCCTCTAGAAGATGGAGGGTCTATTAGACCTATTATGTCCATGCCCCAACACTCGAATGACCACAAGGCAACAGTTGGGTGTAGCACATTCAGAAGCTGGTGTAAGACCACATGCACTTGGTATTGGTGATATCTTGTGGTTGTATCCATGCAATCGGACATCATTGCTGGCCAATAATACCTGAGTCTTTTGATCTTCATTTTCACTTTTTGCCCTGTCAGGTGAGCACCACACAATCCAACATGTACTTCTTTGACAATATTTTGTGCTTCGGCTCTGCTCAAACACCGTAGCCACATTTGGTCGAATGATCTTCTGTAGAGAAAATTTCCTACCATGCCGTAAGACATATCCCTCCTTGTAATGAGGTGCGCCTCAGACTTGTTTTCTGACAGCTTTCCAGCATGCAAATATTCTATTAATGGCTTGCTCCAATCTTCGTTGATGTCTCCAACTGTATTTATTGTTTTTTCTTTTACAAGCTTGTTTTGAGTTTCGAAGTTGTTTCGAGATAAGACTCATCTTCCTTGCACCGTGACTTCGATGGAATCCTTTGGGGACATGCCATTTCCTTAGCGAGTTTAGCTAGAGCATCGGCATGGGCATTATCTCCCTGACGAATCTGGTAGAAAGTCACCTCAAGAATCTGTTCCAGGAGCTTCATTGTGTGCTGATGGTACTCTCCTAATCTTGGTTTTGAAATTCGGTATTGTTCGGTGACCTGCTGGATGACAAGTTGAGAGTCACCATAAATGACAATGTTTGTTATATCTATTGAGATTGTCAATTCCAATCCGATGATTAAAGCTTCACATTCTGCTTCATTATTGGTGCACGGCTCTATCAGTTGGTATGAGAACCTCAACATACCCTTATTTGGCGTAATGAAGATCAAACTGATCCCTGCTTTGCCCAGTATAACTGTCTGATCCTTTATCTTTCCTGGCTGACAAAGCGCCATCAAAGTACATTTCACAACGCCATGCACTAGAAAATTCCATTTATAGTATTTGTTCATCTAGTAACTCATCGTTGAGAGAGGACCCAGCTGGCAGTGGGTGTGCAGTGAGAAAATTTGCTAGTATCTGTCTCTTGATAGCACAAAGGGGAACAAAAGTTATATCAAATTGCAATAAGATCATTGACCATCTTGCCAAACGTCCGGAGAGTGTTGGTCGGGTCATCAGATATTGCTATGGATTAAACTCCAAGATTAGGGTAATCTTATGAGAAAGCATGTAATGTCTAAGCTTTTGAGCGGTGAAAATAAACGCCAGACAATGCTTCTTAAAAGGTAGATACCTTATCTCCGTCCATATTAGAGGACGGCTCAAGTAGTAGAGTGCGTTTTATTTACCCTCATCATTGACTTGGGCTAAGAGGGCTCCAAGAGAGTCATCTAAAGTCGCGGTATAAAGTATCAATGGTTTCCCTGAGATAGAGGCTGCCAAAATAGGATGTGTCATTAAATATTATTTAAAGTCCTCAAAGGCCAGTTGGAATTTCTCTTCCCAAATAAATTTGGCGTCCTTTTTAATTAATGTCGAGAAAGGCTGACACCTACCCGAGAGATTAGAAATAAAGCGTCTCAGATATGCCAACTTCCCCTCGAAGGAACGTATTTGTTTTAAGGTTTTAGGAGGAGGCATTTCCAAGATATCTTTAATCTTATCTGGGTCTATCTCGATTCCCCGATGATGGACAACAAATCCTAAAAATTTCCCGGAGGTAACGCCAATGGCGCACTTTAAGGGATTCATTTTAAGGTCAAATCATCCCAACCATTCAAACATGATCCTCAAATCATACAAATGGTATATTTTCTATTTACTTTTGATGACCAAATCATCCACGTAGCATTCTACTTGGTTGGGAATGAGGTCGTCAAAAATCTTTGTCATTACACGCTGATTAGTTGCTCCGGCGTTCTTTAGGTCGAACGACATCACTGTGCAGTAGAAAATTTGAATTGGTGTTCTGATAGCTGTAAGTGCTGCATCCTCAGGAGCCATCTTGATTTGGTTGTATCCCGGCGATCCGTCCATGAAGGAGAAAATTTCATGTGTTGAAGTGATATCCACCATCATCTCTAGTATAGGTAGAGGAAACTCGTCTTTTGGAAATGCCTTGTTCAAATCTCTGAAGTCGAGACAAATGCAGATCTATCCATTTTTCTTCATAACAGGTACAATATTAGCCAACCATATGGGATATTGTTCTTCTTATACAAATTTGGCATCTAGGAACTTCTTCAGGTCGGCGATGACTTGTTGTTCTATTTCAAGGCCCATTCTCCTGGGAGCTTGTTTTACTGGGGTTGTATTCTTGTCAGAGTTTATGGACTACAACCTCTGCTGACAGACCTGTCATTTCATCGTAGCTCCATGCCAAGCAATCTTTGAATTTTGTTACAAGTTTGACCAATTCTGCAGATTCTTCGTCATCAAGTAGAGAACTTTTAAATGTAGGTCGGGGTCGTTCTTCAGTCCCGAGGTTAATCTCTTTCAATTCATCGATAGTAGATTTAATTTTCTCCTCAAATTCTGGCAGAGCATCTTCTATTGGTTGATCAGTAAAGTCATCCTCTACATCAAGACAAACTTCTTCTGACTCACTAGTACTAACTATGTAAAATTTAGAATCATCGACAGGTCCAACTGTACAAATCTGAGACCTTCTTTCGAATTGGGAGTTTGACTTTTAACATGCTATAGTTTTTTAAAAAGTTGAAATTTATCTTTTGGCATTTGTTTTGGTAAGTGTCTCTGTTGAATTAATAATTGAACATAAGGCGAGAAGTAACCAAAAGGCAATTCCATTAATTCATTAGAATCAAAATCCAAATTTACATGTTTTTCAAGCACAGTAGAGGTAGAAGCACAGTAAAATTTGATCGTCTTTGAACCAACACTACGTACTTCCTTGACCTCTAAACTCTTGACCTTTTAAGGGAGAATCGGAGTAAGGTTCATAGCATTCACATAATGGTTTATCCGATCATACGTTGATTCATAATCATTCCTCTCTGTATCTTCTGGGGATATCTCGTACTGAGCCTTTTTCCATCTTGTTATCATTATCTCGTATTCAGAACTGTCTTCCTCATCAATTTTGATTGTTGGTCTAGTCCATTAAATAATTAAATTGATCTTTCCTCATCCACGTCCCTGGCCTCGACCTCGGGTGGATGAACTAGAAGAACTTCCACCAACCCGTTGTAAGGGAGTGTTAGAAGTTTGTTGAAGCGGAGTTATTTGCTTCCTCTTTCTATTTCTTCTAAATCTTCATTTTTATTTGCCAAAATCTTGTGTGAGAAGTCACTCTTCTTTGGAGGCGCGTAGTAGGCAACATCTTCATGGATACCAACTTCATGCACTGAAAATGGTTGTAGATCTCCCTTGATGCAATTTTCTTGACCATATTTGCGGTATTTGATGCACTGGTGTAGAGATGATGGAACCATATTGTGCCCATGAATCTATGGTCGATTTAATAGAGCGTTAAAAGAAGTCTCGGCATCGATGATATGAAATTTAGCTGTTGTTACGAGTTCTCCAACCTTCATAAGTAATGTAATTGATCTGAGGACTCTTTCTCCCTTTTGGTTGAATCCTGTTAACATCATCTTATCGGCTGTAAGCTCTTGAGCTTCAATATCCAAATAGGCCAATGTCCTTAGGCTCATCGAGTTAAGAACGTGTCTTGATATTGAACAACAAGTTATAAATGAAGTCAAGAAGTTAATAGATGCTAAATTCATACAGGAGGAACAATATCCTACGTGGTTGGCTAGTATAGTGCCAGTTAACAAGAAAAATGGACAAATTTGTATCTGTGTGGACTTTAGAGATTTGAATAAAGCATGCCCAAAAGATGAGTTTCCTCTTCCAATCCCAGAATTGATGGTGGATATTGCATCGTCTCATGAAATTTTCTCTTTCATGGATGGATCGTCTGTGTATAATCAAATATAAATGGCTCTAGAGATAAGAGATTTACAGCTTTCCAAATGCCAATTAGAGTTTATTGTTATACTATAATGCCTTTCGGATTGAAGAATGATGGTGGAACATATCAACAAGCGATGAAAAGGATCTTTGATGACCTCATTCATAATAAGGTGGAATGTTATGTGGATGATTTGGTCATCAAAAGCAAACAGTAAGAAGATCATTTGTACGATTTGAGAATCGTCTTTGAATGGTTACAAAAATTTAGCCTTAAAACAAATCCCCTAAAGTGCGCATTCGGTGTGACTTCTGGGAACTTTTTAGGGTTTGTTGTTCGTCAATGTGGGATTAAGATTGACCCAGGTAAGATTAAATCCATCTTGGAAATGCCACCCCCTAAAAATTTAAAATAATTACAATCTTTTCATGGGAGGCTGGCGTATTTAAGAAGCTTTATCTCTAACATGTCAGGTAGGTGTCAACCTTTTTCCCTGTTAACTAAAAAGGATGCAAAGTTTATTTGGGATGATAAATGTCAATGCGCTTTCAGGAGCATTAAGCAATATCTAACGACACCTCCTGTCTTGGCAGCGCCCATTTCGGGCAGACCTTTAATACTTTATACCGTAGCATTGGATGACTCCCTCAGAGCTCTCTTAACCCAAGTCAACGTTAAAAGAAAAGATAATGCTCTTTATTACTTAAGCCGTCGTTTAATTCCAGCGGGAATGAAATATCCTCCGATCGAGAAACATTTTTTGGCTTTAATCTTCGCAGTTCAGAAACTCCGTCATTACATGCTTTCTCACAAAGTCAACATTATCTCAAAGTTTAATCCATTGCAATATTTAATGAGCCGACCAGTGCTTTCCGGTAGGTTAGCTAGATGGGCCATGGTATTATTGCAATTTGATATCCTATTTGTTCCACTCCGAGCTGTGAAAGGAAAGATTCTAGCAGATTTCCTCACGGCACACCCATTACCGGCTAGTTCCCCTCTTAATGAAGATTTTCCAGATAAACATATAATGGATGTGAAAAACTCCATGACTCGACATTGGGAACTATATTTTGATGGGGCTTCTTCAGCATAAAAAGATAAAGAATTGCAAACAATAAAACTTAGTAAAGCAGAGATTGGATTAATCTTCATTACACCAAAAAGGGGATGCTAAGGTATTCCTATCATTTGATAGAATTGTGCACGAATACAAGGTAGAGTACAAAGCATTCATAACAAGGTTACAAATAGCAATATCAATGGGTATAACTGATATTATTATTTACGGAGTGTCGGCGTTATTTCGGGTTGGTTTGTGGGGTTGCTCGTAAGAAGCCATTGGTCGCTTGAATCAAAATCCCGTCGCCCACTTCGGAAGGACGTTGAATTATGAAAACAAAATGACCCCATATTTTTCATAGTTTAAAATGAAAGAGCACTGTACCTCAAATCCTGTAACTATCTCGAAGGATAAACACAAGAATTGAGGATGAGGCTCAATTAAACAAACTAAGGAAAAGTATGACGTCCATTTGGTCTGGAAAACCTTTGTATCTCCGACAAGTTCCCCTATTTAATCTAAAGGATTAAATAGGGTTTATATTAAGCTAGATTCGGACAAGCTTCCTATAAGGGAAAGCCCCTATAGTTAATTACATCTTAAATGACCAAAGCCACCTAAGAAAACTCTCGATAAAAATCAAGAAAAATTATCTTCAAGGAATTTCAAAGGGTAGGACTCTTCAACGAAATCAGACGTAGAGGTGTGAAAGGGGATTGGTTCAAATTTGGAACATTTTATTGTAGAATCCAAAGGAAGAGAAACTAGGGGATGTCAAGGATCCAGAGGAGAACCTCTGTGACTTCCCGAGCTATCCTAATATTTGGCTTCAATTTTGAGGAGAAATATTTGGGTGTTTCATCCTGCCAATTTTATTATTTAGGGCTTACATTCGTGTGAAATGATCACACAAATAGCCTGGAAGATGTGAGGATCTATATTGTGACAAACGACGGCCTCGGAATTCTAAGACGACTTAGAGCTTATATTGTATAGCAAGGCTATACAAAAGCCTAAAGATAAGGTGAGGATTTACGTTGCATAAGCAAGCAACCTCGAAGTCCTATAGCTTTATTGTTTAAGTCTAAGGAAGGAAGATTGGTTTAGCTGGTGAAGATATGTTTTGCTGTTGAAGATGGTCGTGATGCCCACCATGCTGGCTCCAAGCTTCTTGCCGCGACCAGTTTGAGTTATCTAGTGTGTCAAGTTATAACATCAAATCAGGTGGCCCTATGGTTGAAGTTCTTTAAATTTTATGAGGGCATATTAAAGTTGATTAGAGTGACACCAGTTAGGATCCTACGGTTCCCTCGTTTCATCACCACTATTTTCTATTGGATTCACTTAGTCCAAATGAACTTACTAAACTCAACTTAATGAATTCCATAATTTCATTTAAACCGTGGGAAGCCTTGTTAGCAACTATAGGTTACCTCCTCCGAGGGATTCTCGATCATCCGATAGAGACATCTTAATTAAGTTGAAGTTGTGGTTTTTGTGTGATGTCTGTGATTAAATTTTGAGTTGTTTTATATTTTGAATGTTGTGGTGGTGAATTTTATCTTGGTTGATTTTAGTTTTGGTTTTGGTTATGTTTAACATGCAAGTTTATGTAGGTAAATGCAAGCATGAACAAGTAAGGAAGAGGCAAAAAAAACAAAAAAAGGGTACTATAAACTGTAAAAGCGTACCTGGCGAGTTTTCTCGTTCCATCACCTAAAACTTAAAATGCATGTTAAGGCAGTTTATGAAGAGCAGGAAAGGTAAAATTTTGGTAATTTTCTTAACCCTATGTCATATCTTGGTGAGTCCTTAAAAGTTTAATTAAGGATGATTTCATTGAGCAAAGCATATTAAGTTTAATAGGCCTCTGAGGTATCCAACAAGTTAGGAGGGGGAAGCAGGTCCATACCTCCCTCTCACCAACTGGTGAAAATCCTCGAGTCCATTTAAACTTATTATGATGCTTAATGGTTCATCCTATAAAGACCCTGATTACTCAGTGAATCTGATGTCTTAATTATCCCCAAGAGTAGAGTAATTATCACTTATCATTTAATTTGAAAATTATGTGGGTGAAGACCCTTAAAGGGGCAAGTTAGTGTGATTTGAACACTTAGCCAAATTCTTAATCCTAATTGGGCTTAATGGTGTTTCAAAGATTTTTGATTTAATAATGTTTATTTCTCTAATCCTTGTTTAATCAATTTTTGATTTAGCCTAAGTCACCAATAAGCCCTTAAGACCTAGGTGAGTGTCTTAATTAGTTTTGAAAAGGGTTAAATTTTAGGTGGTCTTGATTCATGATTTGGATTTTATTTGAAATTTAAGATAGGGGTATTAAATTGATTATTTGTTGACTTCAAAAGTCATACCCCTAAGTCCAGGATCATTTAATTTTAATAAACTTCCAAATTTAAATAATTTAGAAATTTATTAATCTTAATTAAGAAAGTGAGATTGGTTTCTACCAATTAACCCCTTGTGTTTAAAGCATCAAATAAATTGATTAAGATTAGAAGTTACGCATTTTCCCTCCTTGAATCAAGCCTAAATGTTAATTAAGGCAAAATTTCCAAAATTACACATTTGCCCCTAAGGCTCTAACACCTCTTAATTTGTCAAATTTATTTCAAATGACTTGAAAATCTTTATCCTACCTTATTCATGAGTCAATTGATACATCAGAGGAGAAAATGTGAACTTTTAAATTTTAATTTAATTTATATAATTATTTTCATGCAAAAATAGGATTTTTTAATGAAAATTCCTAACTTGACCAAGTTACATTATAATCCCTTGAACTTCTTACTGGAGATAGACCTAGACCAGAGAAGCCTGTAGATCAAAATTCACAATTTTTTGAATTCTCTGTGATTTATTAGAATTATTTTAATTTTTGGGTTATTTAATAAAAAAAATATTTTAAGTGGTGAAAATTAAGTTTTGTATTTTTTAAAAATCTCCCTAAAGTCAGAGAACTCAGAGGAGCAATATTTATATTTTTCTGATTTTTTCTTAATTTATTGGAATTAATTTAGTGAAAACTCATTTTTAGCCTTTTAAAAATTTATTTTAAGCTTTGAAATTCAATATCTTTATTTAGAAAATCAGGAAAATATTCTAATTGTTCCTAAGTGATTAGGAAATAATTTAGAACATTTTATGAGTTTTATGATTTTTATGAATTTTTAATTATTTAAATATTTAGAATAGGCTAAAAATCAAAATTTTATTTTAAATATCATTTTATTTTTAGAAAATACCCCTGATCACAGAGAACTCAAAAAGACTAAGTTTCATAATTTTTTGAGTTATATTCAGATTTTTAAAAATCATTTAAATGACAAGAGTGGCATTTATCTTTTAAAATCATTTTAAGTTATCAAATGAACTCAAAGTATTTTGAAACATTTTTTGATGAGTTCTCTGGATCATAAATCACAATAAAGATAAAAAATCAAGTCATTTAAATGTTTTTAATTTTCAAAATTAATTATCTTAGTGATTTAGTGTTTGGAAAATTTAAGGATATTTTAAATGACTTGATCCACGAAATTACTTTCAAAGGTTTCTCTGATCATGGTAGACCCTCCAAAATTTTCTTGGGATTTAATAACCAATATGCTAATTTCCATGATTATTTTAAGAAAATGATATGAAATAACTTGAAAAATATAGATCTCTATATAGTGACCTTCCTTGACTTTGGAAAAATCATAGAATACTTTCCCTGATAAAGGCTACAACATGTAAAAATTTTAAGCCAAGGTGATGTGTCAATATGCATGGAGAATCAGATGATTTCAAATAGTGTTTAATTAATTAAAAATATTTTATGCATCAAATGGAATTAAAAATTATTCCACATTGTTGTCCTCTGTTCACTGAGCAAGAGAGTATTTTTGTTTTATTTTTGTGATTTTCTTACACAAAGTTATGTATTTTTGAAGTTTTTGGAACTAAATAAATAAGAAAATACCCCTATTTTTCTAATTAAACCGTGCGCGCCACCTCAACCTACGATGGCTCCGAAAGCATGCGTGGCGTGCTCTGGTTGGACGCCGCCGTCCACGTAGCTTGCTGACTCGACCCTCTGTTCATGTCCTGAAGTGCTGTCCGGCGAGATCTCCCTTGTCCATTTAATACACGCTCGATCGGATGGATCCCCGTCATCGTCCCCGATAGGATGATCCCGTGCTTGTCCACACTAAAACCTTAAGATCTCATTCTAGACACAACCAAATCACTTCGGGTTTGATCTTATGAACTCATCTAAGTGAGACGAAGACATCCTTACGGCTAAGGTACCATGAAACCAAGCTTAAGTAAATGGAGAATCAAAATAAGCTCGGGAGGAGGAGGAGTTTTATACCTTTGCTCTGAGAAGGGAGGCTTCAATCAGAGGTGCTCG
>NEWO01000423.1:369255-384166 GCA_003013225.1 Phalaenopsis aphrodite | reverse complement strand
TTGCTCCATCGATGAGGACTATCGTATGTATCTTAAGTCGCTCATGAGAGGAAGGAAGGTTGGCTAGGAAGCCTCCTGTCACTTTAATGAGGAATTTTATGGGGCCTCACATTGCTCATTAAGTGGTAACAGGTTGACTAGATCGAAAGGAGAATGCCAACAGAATTCGGCTCTTCTTCGAGTGCTATTCCGCATTGATCGGTTAGGAAGGAGAGTCATGAGACTCTGATCCCTCTTGCAAACCGATCGAGGTGCATGCCTCAACACTCGCACTACATCTGTGATGAATACAAAGAATTTTACATCATCACCTGAGAGGTAGCAAAGGTTGACTAGGAAGCCGAGCAACAAAGCTAAATCATCGAATGATGAGGTATTCTCGTAAAAAGGACTGACTAGAATGTCGTGTGGTCCGACAAGCATCAGAGCATCTGGCCATGAAGCCAAAGGGTTGTCGTAAGACAGAACACCCATATAAAAGAACTGATTAGGACATCATGAAGTTTGAGAGGCATAACATGCTGAATAGACAAAGCAGTCTAGCAATTTGAGATGGGTCAGTGAGGCAGAGCCAAGCGGTCCCCACCGTGCGCAACGTCGAAGTATGTGGCGATAAAGCCTAACACGTCTAGCGACGAGACATTCTCGTAATAGAGCTGACTAGTATGTCGTATGGCCCAAGTAACATTAAAACATATGGCTATGGAGCCAAAGGCTTGTCATGAGACAAGACGTCCCCATGAAAGAGCTGATTAGAATGTCGCATGGTTCAAGAAGTGTCAGATGTCGGATATATAAAGTAAGCCAATTCACATAGAATGAGCTCTTGTCCAAAAAGTGATCATGGTGATCCAATTCAGGATTTTAATGCAGGTGTACAAAATACTCCGCCTAGGCACAAACTGGCCAAGTAATCTAAGTGTTACGACCAATATTACAGACCTTTTTCCTGATGTGGTGACCAAAGCAGCCCATACCGCGGGGAAGAAAAGGGTGGGGTCGGATCGCCGATATCTTTCCCACGTGAATGTATAGCCTTTAAGCTAATCTACCTCCGGAAGAGGATTTCAACTGCATCCACTCAAAGCGAGTGGCACAAACACAGTTCCACATTCATAAGGACGGACGAGACGTGTATATCAACCATACTCTCGACGAGCGGGAGTAGTAGCCTTCGGACCCTACGTTGGGCAAATCGACGAATGGCAATGTAAGAGAAAGGCGAGGCTTCTCTCATAAAAATTGGTGGTCGCACCAGGTATAAGCCGCCCGTAGGACTTTCACTTTGCCCGAAATGCGAGCCGACAATTAAATAAAGAGAAACGCAAGATTCCTCCTAACAAAAATTGTTGTGAATTGCAAATGATATGTTGCCAGATGCAAGGGCATCATCACAAGCAGTTCATCTAATGAGGACGTAACAAAACGCACATTCTTTAATGCTCTGTAAATGTAGATTATAAATTACATGTACCCAAAGATAATTTCCCATCAAAGTACAATGAGTACAAATAAAAGAGACTAGGCAAAATATTTCTTCAAGTATCGCCCGTTGATAGGGGGCATCGGGTGAGACCCGTCTGCGTTGATTAGCAAGTAGGCTCCTCCTTATTAAACTTTATCGATCACGAAAGGTCCTTCATAAGTGGGTTCAAACTTGCCATGCCTTTGATGATGAGACACGATTGGGTGGTGTAGAACCAACACCAAATCTCCAACTATAAAGGTTCTTTGTCTCACTAATCTATCATGAGCTCTGGCCATGCGAGAGCGATACAACTCGAGGTTTTGTTGAGCCTGCAGTCTAAGCCCTTCGAGGCTAACACGCTCTTTCAGCCTCAGTCAAAAGTTGTCATCGCTGGTGATGTTGTTGCTTATAGCAACCCGCAACAAAGACAATTCAAATTTTAGAGGAAGGACTACTTTGGACCCAAACATCAAAGTGTAAGGGGTAGAGCCGGTGGGAGTACGGTATGTCATACGATACTCCCACAACGCCTCGTATAGTTACTCATGCCATTCCTTCTTGTTAGCATGAAGGGTTTTTTTCATGAGATTCACAAGGGTCTTGTAGAATGCTTAAGCTAGATCGTTAGCCTTCGGATAGTATATCATGAAATATCTCCAATCGATTTGATGCCGACGTGCGAATCGATTGATCTTAGTATTCTTGAAGGCCAAGCCATTATCGGAAATGATCCGTCGTGGCACGCCAAAACGATACACTATATTATTCTTTAGAAAATGTAGCACATTTTCAGCCCTAACCTCCCTCAAAGGAACGGCTTCCGCCCACTTAGAAAAGTAGTCGGTGGTTGCTAATATAAGGCGATGTCCTTTAGAGGACGGAGGGTCGATAGGCCCTACAATATCAGTTCCCCATGCCTCAAATGGCCAGGATGCTACTGTTGGGTGCAATACATTGGGGGACTGATGAGGTATTGGGCTGAAAACTTGGCAACGATGGCACCGCTTGGCATAATCTATGCAATCAAGGGTCATTGAAGGCCAGTAATACCCAAGCTTTTTAATCTTGGCTTTCATTTTGGGGCCCAACTGATGGGACCCGCACAAACCATCATAGACTTCAACCAAGATTTTCTGAATTTCATCTTTCCCAACGCACCGTAGCCACATTTGGTCAAATGAGCGTCGGTAAAGGATATCATTTAGGAGGGTAAAAGACAATGCTCTCCTTTGTATCTAGGTAGCGAGAACGCGGTAATTAGGAAGTATGCCCTTCGTTATATACGATGTGATGGCTTGGCGCCAATCGTCGGGTGTCTCATCAGAAGTGGATAAGACTTCACCTTCACTTCCTGAAGGGGTCACATCTGGAGGTTCAAGAGAAATTGGTGACAGGACCCTCCTGTCTTGGATCACAACTATCACAGGATCACCAGTAGGACTTGACAGTTCCTTAGCAAGCTTAGCTAGAACATCGGTCTTGTTGTTTAAGGAATAAGAAATTCTTACTAGGGTGACATCGGGGATGTGTTCTAATAATGCCATAACTTTCTTGTGATAGATTAAGAGATCTGGCTTGAGGACTTTGTAGGTTCCCAATACTTGGCATATGATGAGTTGTGAATCCCCGTAAACTTTGATCCTCGATATGTTTATTTGGACGGCTGATTCCAATCCAAGAATTAAGGCCTCATATTCCGCCTCGTTGTTTGTGCGGGTTCCGTTAAGCTATAAGAATGGCGAAGGATGCCCCGCTCAGGAGAAACAAAAATGAGACTGATGCCGGCTTTCACCCTCGGAAGGGACCCTGATAGGTCTTCCTTTAAGGAAGAAGCTCCATCAAAATAGAGTTCCCACTCAAGGAAATCAACGGATAGCAGATGCTCATCCAAAAAGTTATCATTTAGCGGCGAGTCCGCTGGGATGGGATGTGCCTCTAGAAAATCAGCTAGAACCTGCCCTTTGACGGCTCGCTGAGGGATTCATGATATATCAAATTGCGACAAGAGCATAGTCCATCTTGCCAATCGCTCGGCTAGAGCGAGGCGAGTCATCAGGTACTGCAAGGGGTTTACTCTTGAGATCAAATCAATATGGTGCGAGAGCATATAATGTCTCAATTTTTGCACCGACAATATCAGCACCAGACAGTGTTTTTCAACTAGCGGGTACTTCATTTTGGTCGGGATGAGGCGCCGACTAAAGTAATATAAAGCACCCTCTTTCCCGTCCTCGTTAACTTGGGCCAATAAAGCTTCCACCGACTCGTCAAGAGCGGCGATGTAGAGTATGAGGTGTTTCCCTAAGACAGGAGCAGCTAACACTGGTGGATTAAGCAGGTAGCTCTTGATATCATCGAAAGAGTTCTGACATGCTCTATCCCAGCGGAAACAGGCATCTTTCTTTACCAAAGCGGAGAAATGACAACAACACTCAGAGAGGTTTGAAATAAACCTCCTTATAAATGCGAGTTTTCCTTGCTGGGAGCGTAATTATGTTAAGCTTCTAGAAGGTTTCATCTCTATGATGGATTTGATTTTACTAGGGTCAATCTCTATACCCCTGTGTCGAACTATGAAGACCAAAAACTTCCCGGAAGAGACGCCGAAAGCGCATTTCAACGGGCTCATTTTTAGTTTAAATTTTCTAAGGCGTTCAAAGAAGGTCCTCAGATCCGTAAGATGATCCTCTTCGGATCGACTCTTAACCACTACATCGTCGATATAACATTCTACCTCGTGATGTAGCAAGTCTTTGAAGATATGAGTCATGGAACGCTGATAGGTCGCCCCAGTATTTTTGAGATTGAAGGGCATGAATTTATAACAAGAGATGCCAATGGGCGTACGGAACGCCGTATGTTGTTCTTCTTGCGAGCCATCCGGATCTGGTTGTATCCAGACAAGCCATCCATGAAGAAGAACATTACATGTGTCGAAGCGACATCTACCGTCAACTCAGGGATCGGTAGGGGGAAGTCGTCCTTCGGGCAAGCCTTATTCAAGTCCCGAAAGTCAATGCAAACTCGTATCTGCCCGTTTTTCTTTCGAACGGGTACAATATTTTCGAGCCAAGTGGGGTAGGAAACTTCCCAAATGAAGCCAGCTTCAATGAGCTTTTTGGTTTCCTCAATAACCTTTAGCTCAATCTTGGGCCGCATCCTCCGAGGCGTTTGTTTCACGGGGGTGGCACTTGGATCAATAGAGAGATTGTGGACTACAACCTCTGGGGCTAAACCGGGCATCTTAGAATAGCTCCAAGCAAGGCAGTCTCGAAACTCCTTGAGAATCTCTGTGATTTTGGCGGCCATGGTGGCAGACAGGAGCTTGCTAATATAAGTGGGACGAGGGTAGTCAGTCGTGCCTAAATTGACTTCGACCAACTTGTCCACGGTCAAAGAAACGCCATCCTCCAGCTCAGAAGGGGCTTCTTTGACCTCAACCTCCTCATCATTAGGGGTCACACCTTTTCTATCATAAAACGAGGAGATCATCTTGCATGATGCTTTGGAGCCTTTGGCATCGCCCCGCCTCTTGACATATCCCAAACCAGATCTATCTCCTGGGAGTCTATCCTGCCACATAGCCCTACATAATTTGGCTTGACGAACAGGCCATCTTTCAGGCAGTAACCCATCATCCAACAAATTATAAATGAGAGTCAAACAATAATAAAAAAGAGGTATGTCCTCTAATTTTCCATTATCATCACATAGAGGCGTTACATTAGAATTGGTTACATAAGGATCAACTTTGTAAAACAAAATTCCCTTCTCCCTAGCCCCGGGCCTAGGAGGTACATAGAAAGTTTTAAGATCTTCAACTGTGGTAGCACGTCTGGTCTTCAGATCTCTGAAGTAGCCTTGTGGCACTGGGGTTGATAGTCAACACTTCGTCCGACAATGTTAATTTTGTCAGGCGAGGGACCATCGCCAGTCACGGTGACCAAAGAATATCTTCATCAGAACTGCCTAGAGTGGTACCTTGCGAATATCCAGGCTCGCCCATTTGGAAGGCTTCTTCTGCCTCCAAATCCACATCAGAATCAATACATATTATGATTCTAGAGGTCGGCAAAGTGGGGAGCCTCCTAGTGGATCACGTCGTAAGCGGAGTGCATGACCTTTCCTCCCGCTCTATTATTTCGTTGCCTTTGATTAGACGAGGGGTAAAAGGAGGAGGGTCGCGCAGACATCTCGTGGAACTAGAAGAAGGTAATGATGCTTTGTTATTAGGAACATAATATTCAGCATCATCATATACACCGACCTCGTTTACAGAGAAGGGTTGGATATCACCCGAAATGGAAAACTCTTCTCCTCCACGCATGTATTTAATGCACTGATGGAGGGTCGAAGGTACCATCCCATGTTCATGAATCCATGTCGTCCAAGAAAGGCTCTAAAGGATGTATTCCCGTCAATGACGTGAAACTTGGCTTCGCTTTTGAAGTCTCCGAATTGGAGAGGAAGAGTTATGGACCCAAGAGTCTTCTGCCCTTTTTCGTTGAAGCCATTCAACATGATTTTATCGGAGCACAACCGTTGCATGCCCAGTGAGAGCAACTCAAGAGTGCATACGTGAATGATGTTGACAGAAGCACCGGGGTCAACTAATATATTGTTTAGTGTTGTACCGTATACCATTGCCGTTATATACAAAGGGCGGTTGTGGTCTGAAGTGCCCAATAATAACTCTTCCTCAGAAAAGGTAATGGTAGCTATCTCTTGTGGAAAATCTATCTCCTTCAATCTCTCTTCCGTGTAGTAAGCGTGAAAGACTTCAGGCTCCACAAGAGCTTTCACTAAAGTCTCCCTCAATTCAGAGGACAACAGGAGGGCATCATAGATGCTTAATGACGCTGGCAACCTTTTCAGGTGCGCTAACACATTGTAATCTATCTTGCTGGTACATTTTTTAGCCTCCTTGCTCTGGGCAGGAGCTTCAGGGGGGGTCATCTACCTTCTAGGTGATGATCTCCCTACCTCGTCTGAATGAGGCGGGGTTAACCATCCTTGGTGGAAGGAGTTTGCCGCTTCGCAAGGGAATTTCCTGGATATCCTCATCAGGGGACCCAACGAGGCCACTTTCAGTGGGACATGCCAAGGGAGAAGGCTCCATGGAAGTGATAGGAGGGATAGACGTTTCACCTACATCTTCAGACGAATCACTCAAGTCATCACAAATGCGGTAAGCGCCATCAAAAGAGGGCAACAATGGATATTGCTCGTCTTCTTCACTAAAAACATCTGCATCGGAACCGTGCGAGCTAACCACAAATGCAGAAAAATACTCAAAAACGTCTTCCTTCATTGCTTCAATAGTAGTACAAAATGCTTCAGTGGGAACATGCTTCTGCTCTGAGCTCATATCAGTAGCAAAAAGAAAAGGGAGTACATTAACAACATCAACTGTGGTAGGAATAGTAGCAAAAGTAGCTGGAACGGTTGTAATGACTTTGACTGATCCTTGTGTAGAGGGCTTCTCCAGGTACGACTCTGGGATTTCTATCTCACCTGCCTGGTAGCGAGCTTCAAGCCAATTTTTGAAAACATAGCAATCCTCAAGTACATGGCCCAAGTACTGATGGTAAGGACAGTAATCAGGCTCTTGAATCTTTTCTGCTTCTTCTGGTTTCTTTGGACTGGGAAGTTGCATCCCCTGTTTGAGGAGATTTTGGAAGATCCTTTTGAGGCAATCTTTTTTGAATGAATATGATCGAGATTTCTTCTTATCTGAGGATTGACCCTTCCATTTTTGAGAAGAGGGGCGAGCTTGCTCAGCGGACAAGATGGGCCTTTTTAGCCTACCATCGACTGTCGTCAAGGCTAAGCTCTCTTCCCTTCTCCTTAAAGGGAAGGTTGAAAAGGGCTTTTTGTTTAGCCTTATCAGCCGATTTTAACATTAAAGATTCTGCACTGTTCTGCAAGCTGGCCACTCTTTCTATCAAGACTTCAAAGGTTTTGATGGGGGTGATCTTGAGCAAAATAGAGATCTGACCCTTGATTTTTCCCATAAGGAGCGCGACAGCGTGCTTCTCTTGAAGCAGTGGCTCGCACTTCATGCTCAAGTTGCGCCATCGGATAATGATGTCTACTAAGGGCTCGTTAGCTTCCTTGTGAGATAAGATTAGGTCGCTTAGAGTGACTTGGTGATGTGCCCCAGTGAAACATTTTACGAACGCATCTTCTAGCTCAGAGAACGTTTTGAAGGTACCGTTTGACAAATCGGCATACCATTCAAAAGCAAATCCCCCTAAACTAGTAACGAAAAGGTAGAGGAGTAAGGCGTCGTTATTTCTGACGATGCAGCATAACGCCCGAAATTGAGTGATGTGCTGGTAAGGATTCCCAACTCCCTCGAAAGGAGTAAAATGTGGAGGCACAAAGCATGGAGGATACGGTATGTATTCGTACGTCTCGGGGTAACTCCTGCTTCTACGCACTATGGTCTCTCCCTGTTGTGTAGCTAGGGCGGCCTTTACTTTTGTATCTATTAAAGACTGTAGATGCGAGTCAGACTGTGCTTGCTCATTTTGGGCAATATCAGAAGAGGTAACACGAACAGGTCTTGTTGGTTCAAGCGCAACGGACATCACTAAACGTGTCTCTACTTGTGTTGGGGGTGAGGCTACATCGGACCTAGCCCGGTCGGCCTGTAACGCAATAATCTGTGCAGTGAGGATTGCTATCTGACCCTGTAAAAGGGCGATAGTCTCCTCAGGGGTAGGACCCCCTTGGTCAATCACAGGAGCGTTCTGAACCTTTACGGGCTCATGACGGTCAGCCTCCTCGAGGTCGTGAGACGGATCATCGGTAGAGGATCTTTGCCCTCGAGTGGTCACTACAAAACATGATGCTTTGCCATCTCAAAGTCATGAAGCTCTTCTCCAAGGAGATCATCCTCTTAAAGGAGGTTGTCGGGAATGTCAGAAAACCCACTATACAAGTTTTCCTCAGGATCGAACTCGGGACCACCCTCGGGGTTATCCCAAGGTAACTCTAAGTTGCGATCAACTGGAGGAGAGATTTGTCCCGAAACCAAGACATTAGCCCCAACAGTAGGCGGTGAAGCTACAAGAGGTGCAACAGTGGATTTCTTTCGGACCCACCTCCTCTCGGGTGGGCGATAGCCCTTTCTTAAATACAAATGCGAGGAGTATCGGCGGAGGCATGCCCCAGATCTCGCCTCGCTACCAAAAATAGTAGAAGCAGCATACTGACTCAAAACAGGAGAACAGTAAGAAAATAAACCCTTATTTTTATTATCATTAATAGAATGATGTACAGTAAGAGCCGCGGCCATCGCCGCTATAAAAGTGGTGGTGAAAGGAACAGAACCAAGCTTTGGAATAGCCCCGTCAAACCCCACATTCGAAGCCTCTCGGGACTCTTGAATGGGCTCGACGGTCTGTACTACGAAGCGTAAGGACCCCGAACTAGTAGTGGACCGACGGGCAGACCCCGGTCTCCTGCTACGAGGATGTCACGGGCATGAAGCGATGGAGAGTTGTTCCATAACTCGTTCAGACATCTCTAAAACCTGAGCCACGAGCTTCTCCCTAGTAACTGGACCCTGTTCTATCATGGAGGTAACTGCTCCAGCAATTTCTTTTGTCAGAAAATTTGTAGCAGCATGATCAAAATGGACCGAAGATTATAAAGAACTCGTGTCACGAGGCGGGGAATGCCTCCTAGAAATTATGGCGGGAACGTAGTCTACGCAACCAGAAAGGACAATGAACTGATTCTCACCCAGTGGGATTGAGGGCTCTACCTAGGCTGGAACCGACACAGTAGGAAGTACCTATTGTTGGATCTGTAACAACCTGTTTCTGGTCCTCCGGGCCCTCCTACCCAACTTCGGAGCATAAGCAGCCCCAGAGGGACTCATGGCGACAGGCGCCAGACCCGCAACAGGGACAATAGTAGCGACAACAGTGTCGCGTGAAGACTCTCCTGTTGAAGGCAGGGACAATCATGAAAAAATGATGGAACGACCTGACAGCCTAGAGAAGACTGACGGGCGCTACGACACCTCGCCATCAGGCGCTGGCCTCTTCTTCGCAGAAGAGGCAGGCTCGATGCAAGCTGCCGGAGTCGGAGCAACTCGACATGCACGACTCCCCTTTCAAAGGGGAGGGCACAGAGTGGATGCCTCAGCTGGCGTATGATTACCTATGGTAATCCGAACAAGGTGCTCAAAAAAATCGAAGGTAATAGTGCCTTCGGGAGCATTGAAAACACTTGGGGAGAAAGAGACATTATTTCCCCCAGCAGTAGCAATCGTAACCATCTTTTCGCTTGTCATGTCTGTCAAGCAGAAGGAGATAATGATTACAAAAACAGAAAGGTCAAAGAAAACAAACAATCAAAAAAAAGTACAATGACATCGATGCATGTGAAAATGCAGCGACCGACCTGTCGAGGGTACAAGAGGGAAGGAAGTGCTCCATGTTGCTAACCATAGCAATTGAAACACGGACATGAAATCCAAGGTCTAATTTAACACAATAGTTGCGCTTCGACAAGGAAGAAGCTAGGTCATCAAAAAGGTAAGCATAACCCCTTCAGATGGAGAGAGCACACCACTCCTGGTGGCTCCACAAAACAGGCACATACCCCCAAATAGTCAACTCCATAAGATTCGAGGTATATTCTTCCCCGTAGGAGTTGTTGTTCTTGCAGACACACTAGAATCTGCAAGAGCAAAACTCCCATGGTGAAAAGAAAGCCTCGTCCCCAGCGGAGTAACCAATTTGTTTTCATTTCTTTTTCTTTTTTTTTTTATTTTAGAAGGAGTCGCCAGCTTGCCAATTGTCGTATACTTCCCTTATTCGAATAAATTTCTCTCCCGAATCATATATGTGATTCGAAGAGAAGAGGAAACGAATAAGAATGGGCATGCGACAAAACAACAAACAAGAGAAAACACAAAACGTGGAGAGCCTACATGCGGTAAACCTCGCAAGGATAGGTTAAGAGTGTCCGTCCAAACAAGATCGGGCGAAAGCACCTTAAATCGATATCCGCGAAAGAATACCTACGTAGACTACCCATAACCAGAGATTCAGGTGTAGGTGTCTGTTCTGGGGCCAAGAGCACTCCCAAGGGGACGTATCCCACTTGGTTAATTACATCTTGGGGGAAACCCAAGAATACTCTCAATAAAAGAAGTTTTGCTTACCTGAAAAATGACAACTAGCACGGGGTCGTCAAGAAAGGTTATCCTGCAGGGGGAATATCCTGATGCTTCAAAGCTCTCGCTAAACCACGGGGTGAGAAGTGAGTCTCTCATGGTTCCCATGTGGATTGCATACTCATCAACATACAAAACTTATGAAATAACCGTGTCATCCAAACGTGAAGCCCCGATACGTCAAAGCACATCCGAACCGAAAGGGCGGAGGATAAATCATCGTATCGCAAACGGGCAGCAGCTCATCGGTCATCGGGCCACAGGGATGATTCCAACGAAGGAAAAAGAAGAGACAAGGCTCAACGGAGGTGGTCAAAAAGTAGGCAAAGATGGTCCTAAGAGGTAGAGGTAACTGGGTCGGGGTACCACAGACCCATCATTCCAAGCTATTAAGACCCTAAGTCTACCTGGTCGTGAAGGTAGTCGACCCAAGATAACCTGGGATCCCCGGTCAGCAATCCGTGAATTGCGTCGTCCACGAGAACTCTGGTAGACCTAAGGTAAAAGAACAAAACTCAATCCTATGACTATCGGCTGGAACTCCAAGTGGTGGGTCTTATGCCTGCCGAAGTGGCGAGGATGCCTCAAGAAAGAAAAGAAAGTGGAGGTTCATCTGCAAAGCTGGAAACGCTCCTAACAAAAGGACTTATACCCAGTCTGGGTCAGGGAGCCTTCTAACATCCTAGGCGCACTAGACAACCACCTATAAAGGATATGCTGGGCTAGTCGAATTGGAGAAGCATGGGGGCTCTTCCTCGGGACATGCAAATATGAATGCAGTTATCTAGAGCGGTCCTTAAGTATTGTGGAGGCCGTAATAATATATGCAGGAAAGTAAATGTTGCAATTTTTTTTAAATCCTGAATATTTTAATACTAAATTTTGATTGTCTTGAATGTTTTATTTAGGATTTTCTTAAGTAGAAAAAATATGAATTAAAATCCCAATGAGCATATGTTGCATCGTGAAATCCCAGATATGCAGAAAGAAACAATATAAAACGCTCCAACATACAAAGGCATACGAGAAGAGAAAGAGAAAGAAGACACTCCAAAAGAATATAGAAACAGGCCAAATGCCGCTGGACCGGCAACATAATCCAGTGAAAGCAGTAAAAGCAGCCGGACTCCGCATATACATGCCTGGTCTTAAGTCTATACAATAATGTAAAATTCAGACTTAAGGTACAGGACATGAGGTGCTGCTCCTGGCCCTCGTCACATGGTTCGACGCGTCATCTACCTCGAAACCCGTGCCCGTACCTTATTTTCGATACAGACTCCCCTAGGACTCTATCAAATACATTTGAAAAATAAAGACTCGACCAACAGAAAATGAATGTTAGCGGGCACGCCATGCATCGCAAAATAACAAGTCGTGCCTTATAATTGGGGGAGCTAAAGAGCACCTGCAAGCAAATGATTCAAAATCATTACATGCTCCCCGATAATAGCCATGTGTGAGTGTGTATAAGTAGGCACGACACCTGCAGAAGATCGCCCTAACATACTATTACATATAAAAAAGCATGCAAGCACACCGAAAAGCAGGAAAGTGACACATGGCTAGCACAAAACAATGCATCATACAACAATAGCAAGGGATGTCCAAAAATTCTACCTAGCACCCTAAGCCCTAGCCTAGCACACCATCTAACGAAAAGTGTGTCAACCTAATATCTGAGTGCGGGGTAAGTTTGGGTATGATATGACTTTGATGTGGTCGTCCATCCGGCCCCATCTTAAAGATCCAATAGGTCTAGAGGGTGTCATGAAAGGAGGTGCCACCATTTAGATCCATTGGATTCTCAGCACAGTCATACTCATGTCAATCCCGATGACTTAACTCACATTGCTCCTCGGGATCGACCAGACGAGCAATGCTCGTTAAGGCA
The DNA here is from genome assembly GCA_003013225.1 of Phalaenopsis aphrodite. Classification (NCBI taxonomy): domain Eukaryota; kingdom Viridiplantae; phylum Streptophyta; class Magnoliopsida; order Asparagales; family Orchidaceae; genus Phalaenopsis; species Phalaenopsis aphrodite. The sequence continues at coordinate 371,608 of NEWO01000423.1, read as the reverse complement.
TCTCGACCAACACGGGAGTCGCTCTCCTAACGGGTCTGGCTCACTATCCATATGAACATGCAAATGCAAATGAACAATCAAATTATATAAGGAATGAGTGTACCATGGGGTAGGGACTCGAACAGAGGTGAGCATACCATAGTGGCAGCGGACCGAGGGGTACGCCGAAGCAGCAACAACTTAAAGGGGTATGCCGAGGTGGCAGTGACCCAACGAGGTGGGCATGCCATGATGGTGTCGCCCCGATGAGGGTAGCATGCCGTGGTGGTAATGGCCCTGAGAGGTGTGCCGATAGGGCAGTTACCTGTAAAGGGTGAGCGTGCCATGGTGGCGGCAGAGGCCCGAAGAGAATGTGCAGCCTAAGTATATGACCAAAATCATGCAGATAAACAAATGTAGAGCCGAATACAATGATGTGACCCTACATATGCACTACAATATGTAAAAAAAAAGTAAATACTTGTGCAAGATAATATGATGGTATAAATAGTTGGTCAACCGGATCAAGGCATCCGGTCGAGCTAAAGTGTCATACCAACTGGCTCGGGAGAGCCAACTGAAGTGAAGTGAAATGCTCGTTGAGCCGGGGCGGCCGTTCAAGGTGAAGTGAAATACTCGTCGAGTCGGGACGACCGGTCGGAGTGAAGTGAAATGCTCGCTGGGCCGGGGCGGCTGGTCAAGGTGAAGTAAAATGCTCGGCAGGCTGGGGTGGCCTGTCAAGATAAAGTGAAATGCTCGCTGTGCCGGGAGGACCAGTCGAGGTGAAGTGAAATGCTTGCCTGGCCGGGACGGCCGGTCGAGGTGAAGTGAAATGCTCGTCGGGTCGGAGCGGCCGGTCGGAGCAAAGTGAAATGCTCGTCGGGTCGGGGCCGCTGGTCGGAGCGAAGTGAAATGCTCGTGCGATGCAAAATGCAAAATGCAACATGCAAACGTTCACATACAATAGGGAGCCATCCCCATGCTAATGACCTCACCAGGAAAGCTAGGGTCAACATATAGAAAAATGACGATTACCACCTTTGCTTCGGCGAGGCCGGTGGGAATCTTCTCCCCAGATCTCCAAGGGGGAAGTTCTCCGCCATGTTGTGAAATGAACTAGCGACGACACTTTTCCAAATTTTACGACGCCTCTGCACTTTACAAAATGAGCTAACGACTCCCATTTTCTCATTTCACAAAGACTTATTCTTTGATCTTTACAACAAGACCGAAGCAAATAAAGCAAAGGGGAGCAAAAGAGGCTCCAACCCTTAGGATTTTTTTGTGCTAAGATTGACAATCAAACACGATTCACTCGGCTATCGTAGGGGATATGGTTGAGTAAGGAAAATCCTATCCTAAAGGCCACCTCTAGGAAAACAAGTGATCCATCACACAGAAGTGTTGTTACGGCGGCAATTGCGGACGCAGCACCCCGTGCGGGCGATTGAACCCGCACGCTTAACTCCACTACAACCTAAGGCTAGCTAGGAAATAAAGTGCGGAGGGGAATAGGAGTTATACTATCACGCGGTTTGGACGAAGCCAAATGAAGTCTGGGAACCCTTTTGCACGCGGTCCAAGACTCCTGCACCCCTCCGAACGGCGACGAGCTCTGCTGTCCAGCAACGTCAGGATGCTCCGGCGAGGTGTTTGGTCGCCGAAAAAATGAAACGACGAGGTGGCGGTGGTGGAACGCCGGTGGCACGCAACCGGAACGAGAAAATCAAGGAGGAATGCGCGAAATCTGGAGCTATGTGTCGTAGTGGGACTGGTTTGTCACAAAATCGGTGTCGACGAGGCAGTAGGCCGGCAAGGTATGGTCGGTGAGGAGGAGTAACCAAAGAGGAGACCGGCCGGAACAAAATAAATTTCAAAAAAGAGCATAGCGGTGGGCTACAAACGGAAAAACTCGGCGGCGGAAGAGAGCCCCGGCAAGGTGAGCTTCTCCGGTGGCTGAGAAACACACCGTCAAGGCGGTCGACATAAGGGAAGAATTTCGGCGCGCGGCTGCCGAGGAAGAAGAGCTCCGGCACGTCTGGACGGCTAGATCTAGCGCGGGGAAGGCTTTCCGGTGGATCTGGAGGTCGGCGACTTCGTTTGCCGGTGAGGGAGGTCGGCGTCGGCGAGCTCGGGAGCGAAGCAGGCGAGTGGCGGCGGGTTCTGTGCGTAGGGTTTCCGAGAGAGCTGTGTTTCCTTTTTTTTCTTATATATCGTAAAACGTTTTTAATATAATAATTAATATATAATGATAATTAAAATAATGTTTTATGTTAATAATGCACTTAAGGTTAAGAATATAATGTTATATATAACGTTTATATATATATATATATATATATAAATCATCATGAAGGTTGGCGGCTGTCTCCCT